>JAJOZX010006801.1:15000-32500 GCA_023014485.1 Bathynomus jamesi | reverse complement strand
AGCCAGGTACGCCTGGCTCATCGGGGATTGTTCTGAGCCAGGCGTCTAGTCTTCTTTTGAAGATTTCCACTGCAACTCCCTTCGTGTTTCTTAGGTCTTTGGGCAAATGATTAAACAGTTTTGGTCCTCTCACTACAAAACTATTTTCTTTCAGGTTTAAGGATGTTCCCTGTCTCGCCTTCAATTTGGGAATACGACACAGTCTACCGCTTCTAATTTCCATCGTTGTTTGGGGAGTTATGGAATTCAGAGTGAGATTAGGGACTAGTTTCTCCATTATTTTCCAAGTGTAAATAATGGTGTATCTCTCTCTTCTCCTTTCCAGTGAATATAGGTCTAGTTCTCGTAACCTTTCCCAGTAATTTAGTTCTTTGCACCCATTGATCTTGGCTGTGAAGCTTCTTTGGATCCCCTCCTGCTGTCTAATGTCTTCTTTTTTATATGGGGAAGTTAGGACCGAGCAGTATTCTAATTTGGGTATGATCAGGGTTTTCAGTAGAGGAATCATTACATTCCTATCCCTTCGTTTAAAGGTTCTCAATATCTGACCCGTTATTCTCTTTGCTCTGTTTACCGCTATCTTATTTTGTGTTTCAAATTTCGCATCATCTGTCATTACAACCCCTAAATCTTTTGATCTGGAATTTCTCTGAATTTCCTGTCCATTTGGGGTATAATATTCCATGGGGGTATAATATATATATATATATATATATATATATATATATATATATTTTTATATATATATTTTATTATTTATATATGTATATATATATATTTTATATATTTTATATATATATATATGATATATATATATTTTATATATTTTATATATATATATATATGTATATATATATATATATAATTTTTGGTAATTGGAGTTGTTTAACCTCCTTCGCCACATCTAAGGTCATATGACGGAGAGGAGCTACAGCTTCACGTGGGATCCGAACCACGAATCGCTACATAATCTGGGCGCAGAGGATGGTCTCCCATCCAACTACTACCCAGGCCCAATGACGCTTAACCTCGCTGATATATATATATATGTTATATATATATTTATATATATATATATTATTATATATATATTTTATATATATATATATTATTTTATATATATATATATAATAGATATATTTTGTATATATATATATATATATATATATATATATATATATATATATATATATATTTTATATATATATATATATTTTATATATATATATAATATATTATATATATATATATATATTAGTGATGTAGCGGATGTCATTTTTTTCACATCCGCGGATGCGGATGCGGATGAGGATGTTTGATTTCAACATCCGCGGATGCGGATGCGGATGCGGATGTCTACATTTCGTTATTTTTTAGGATATATTCGAGATTTGTTGTGTTTAACGTATATAATAAGTTATTATATAGAGAGAGCTGTAGCTATAATGTAGTATAATTGATTAATTGTACAATAATTGCTGTAATTTTCTCTGAACATATAAATAATATCAAGCATCTAACTAATATAGAAATCAATTAGTGAATTCATCTGCAAATAAATTCGTTATATTTTTGTTGAGTTTCAGCCACAATTAGAAACCATAATTGTGTTACCAGGATGCGGGACGTGAACCCAACTCAAATGCACCCCACCGACCTCTTTCCCCAACCTCCACCCTTATAGAAAGAGATCTTTAATTAGCTTGATAACTATTTATATTAAGTTTAAAGTTTTATTAGGCATATTTATGAATGATAATTAAATAAAGTAAACTAAGATGTTCATCGTTTAATGTTCAAACTTAATTATAGGAAGGTTATGCTTAAGGAACATTAATTTTTCTGCCTTTTCTGCTGCCAGTCTGTTTCTCTTTCATCATATATTAATCCAGCACTGCTAAATAATCTCTCGCTGGTACGTTTGTTGGAGGACAGGCTAAATGTTTCCTTGCAAGTTTACTCAAGTATGGATAGATATTCTGCGTATTTTTCCACCAACTAATAGGATTGTCACATGCAGCCAGGCGTTTTTCTTGGTGATAGCTCTCGATCATTTTTACTACATCTTTTGACATCGCGTAGGTCTCGTCATTGCTGCTTGACTCAAGAAACTGAGAGACAGATTCTGTGATAGATTTGCTTGTTGAAGGTGTTGGTTCTGTCACTGAAACTTTAATTCCTTTAGTGGGTGGCGAAGCGACAGATTCAAGAGATTGAAGCTCTTCAACTGCTTTGCCAAGTGATGATTTAACTCGTTCTAATGTACTAGGTGAAAATAACTTAGCTTTGTAACGTGGATCTAAGTAGGTTGCAAGAGAGTAACTTCATACAAGAACAGCCTCTCGTCTTGTCGCTTGCATCACTTTTGCGCACAATGAACTAGTTCTATTAATAGAGTAGAATTTGATAATTTCCGCTTATTAATGACATTTTATCTCAACGGTCCACATCCGCACGACATCCGCAGTCCAAAGTGCGGATGCGGGTGCGGATGCGGATGCGAGAAAATGTGCGGATGTTCCGCGGATGCGGATGCGGATGTGACCTACATCACTAATTATATATATATATATATTTATTTATATATATATATATATATTTATGTATACATATATATATTTATATATATATATATATATATATTTTATATATATATGAAGGGGCCTTTGAAAAATGTAAACGGAGATCTAGTTTCTGAAAACAAGGAAATGGCTACCTTGCTAAACGAATTTTTTCATTAGTTTTTACTGTAGAAGATGTAAAGGATATCCCTACGGTCATAGACATAATACCTTTTGATAATGGTAATATTTTGGATAATATAGTTGTTAGTGAAGGGGAGGGAATGTGCTATATAGATAAAATGAAAACGCGTAAATCACCGGGGCTGGATTCCATATATCCCATACAACTTAAAGAATTAAAGGATAGCATTGTTTTGCCGCTAACGAAGATTTTTAATGCGATTATCTCTGAGTGGTGCGTACCAGATAATTTCAATTTAGCAAACGTAACACCTATCTTTAAGAAAGGCGATAAAGGTGTAGGTCAGCTACTGGAATCAGTAATTAGTGATCGTATAGTCGAACACTTAGAATTGCATAAACTAGTTAGAAATACGCAGCACAGTTTTAGGCGTAACAAATCTTGCTTAACTAATCTTTTAGAATTTTTCCAAAGCGTGGTTGACGTCTACGATAGACATCGGGCGGTTGATGTAGTGTATTTAGATTTTCAAAAAGGGTTTGACACCGTGCCACACAAAAGACTCATTGAAAAACTAAGGCTCATGGAATCAGGGGTGTAGTAATAAATTGGCTAGAGGAGTGGTTGCATGGTAGGAAACAGAGGGTGGTCGTTGATGGAGCGGAGTCGTGTTGGGCTAATGTAGCGAGTGGCGTTCCTCAGGGTTCTGTATTGGGCCCCTTGCTTTTTCTTATATATATTAACGATTTAGATGTCGGACTAGTCAGTACAGTTTCAAAGTTTGCGGATGACACGAAGCTGGGTGGTAGGGCGATTAATGAAGAAGATAGAGGTAAAATCCAGGAAGATCTGAATAAAATCGTTGATTGGTCAGTCACATGGCAAATGAGATTTAACGGCGATAAGTGCAAAATTTTGCATATAGGTTCGCGTAACGGTAATTTTGCGTATAGTATGTCAGGGAAACAGTTAACAAGCGTAGAGCAGAAAAAAGATTTAGGAGTTATAGTCACTGGTGATTTAAAATAGCGAAAGAAAGTACAGCAGCGGTCAATACGGCGAACAAAGTGTTAGGTTTTATAGCTCGGAATTTTGAGTACAAATCGCGCGATATTATAGTTCCTCTTTATAAATCATTAGTTAGACCCCATTTGGAGTACGCGATCCAATTTTGGAATCCGCATATGCGCAAAGATATAGACAAAATCGAAAGAGTTCAAAGACGAGCAACTAAGATGATTCCGTCGCTTAGGTCAAAGTCGTACGAGGATAGGCTTAAGGAGTTAAAATTGAATACACTCGAGAACAGAGGCTAAGGGGTGATCTAATCCATGTTTTAAAAATTATGAATGGGTTCGATAACGTAGATAGAGATAGCTTTTTCAAAATATCTCAATATAATAGGACGAGAAATAACTTGCGTAAGTTGAAAAGTAGCACGTCTATAAACATGTTTAAAAATCGATTAGACGCATATGTTGATACATTGGGTATAGTTTAAGGTAGTAAAATTAAGGCTTTGTGGGGATAGATCCCACAGCTCAACACAAGTGTTGTGGGATATAGGGAGGCAGCATCTTGGGTTAGGGGATACTGTCTGTCCTTATACACCCCATTTAAAGAGATTCCTCTGTCGAGCGGTGCCCCCCAGTACTGTGAGGTATTGAAAAACTCATGATCTTCACTGCCCCAAAACATTTAAATGGAAGACCCAAAATGGTGGCACACACATTTCTACATTACTGTACAGTCTTTACAGCCACACCTACACTTTTCCTCCTAAGGATATATATTGTTGTATAGGGTTGTAAATTTTGACTTGGTCCGCAATCGATATCGATCGTGACTTATTTTGGTTGGATGGATAGCGTAATGAATTGAATGGAATCCTTTGGATCTGATACATTTGCATGTCGGTTTAGATATATGAGGTGATATATTTGTGGATAGTAGTCTATTATGAATTGATCCTCTGGATCCAGAGATTCTATCTTTAGTTTTAATCGATAATTAATTAGTTTTAAATTGATAATTATTTAGTTTCGTAAAAATTGGTCGTTGCCAATGTACAGGCAGTTTTTACATAAATTTCATATGTTCTTGTAGTTCGGAACCCACGTAAAATTGTAGGTCCCCTCCGCCACCACGAAGGACATACAATACACAATTACGAACACTGTTAGGTAGACCAGCCATGAGTGGATCCTAGGAACTTTGTTGGTTTGAAACATTATAACATTATAACTTTATAACATTATATATATATATTTTATATATACAGGGTGGGACGAAAGTCTGGATCTATAGGAAAATATTTATTATAATAGATAAATTACAACAAATGGTAAATACTTAAAATGAATATCAACTTCAACTCGTAAATGCGTATCCGTGATACTCTACAGTAGTTCGTACTCCAGTATAAATACTCAAATACTTTTTTTATTTCAGCCCAGAAATGGCTTCGAATCTAACAACAGAAGACCGGGTAGAACTTGTGTTCATGTACGCAAGACAGGGCGATACACACAGAGAAGTTGCTACCGAATTCAATGGAAATCATCCTGATAAGCATCCAGTAACACATGCGACTGTTGGCAAGTTGTTTAAACGTTTCAAAGAAACAGGAAGTGTACATGATCGACGGCGTTCTGGTCGTCCAAAAACTGCAACTGATGAAAATACCTCTGCAATGGTATGTGAAACTTTAACGAATAGTCCAGTAAAGTCAACAAGAAGATTATCAAATGAAACACGCATCTCGAGAACGTCAATTCGAAGAATTATTAAAAACCATAAATTCCATCCCTAAGTGTCTCGATGTCAGAGGCCGCCAATTTGAGCATTTGTTATAATTTGTTGTTTATACTGGAGTACGAACCACTGTACAGTATCACGGATACGCATTTACGAGTTAAAGTTGATATTCATTTAAGTATTTACCATTTCCTGTAATTTATGTATTAAAATAATATTTTCCTATGGATCCAGACTTTCGGCCCACCCTGTATATAATATATATATATATATTATAATATATATATATATATATATTTTATATACATATATGTATATATATATATATATATATATATTTTATATACATATGTATATATATATATATATATATATATATATATATATATATATATATATATATAATATATATCAGGGTGGGCGGAAAGTAGCTCCCTATTTTGGATTGGTAAAAAAATACGTATATTATCCATTTATTTCAGAAGAAATAATATGAAAAGGTAGGCATACATGGTAGGTTTTCTCTAAAATTCAATGTGGGCTCCAACTCTTTCCACCAGCTTCTGGAGCCGCCCAGGAATGGCATCCACTGACTTTAGCAGGAACTCCGGCGGGATGGAGGACATGACTTCCCGAATTCGGTCCTTCAGTTCTTCCAATGTCCTCGGTTTGGTGCGGTAGACTTCTTCCTTTACCCACCCCTAAAGAAAGAAGTCGCACGGTCTGATATTTATGCAAGATGGCGCCCCTCCGCAATTCGCTCTTGTTGTCCGTGAGTGGCTGGATGCCCACTTCCCTGGGCGTTGGATGGGTCGTCGTGGTCCACATCAATGGCCAGCCAGGAGCCCCGACTTGACACCGTGCGACTTCTTTCTTTGGGGGTGGGTAAAGGAAGAAGTCTACCGCACCAAACCGAGGACATTGGAAGAACTGGAGGACCGAATTCGGGAAGTCATGTCCTCCATCCCGCCGGAGTTCCTGCTAAAGTCAGTGGACGCCATTCCTAGGCGGCTCCAGAAGCTGGTGGAAAGAGTTGGAGCCCACATTGAATTTTAGAGAAAACCTACCATGTATGCCTACCTTTTCATATTATTTCTTCTGAAATAAATGGATAATATACGTATTTTTTTACCAATCCAAAATAGGGAGCTACTTTCCGCCCACCCTGTATATATACACTATATTTTATATATATATATATAATGTTATAATGTTATAATGTTTCAGACCAACAAAGACCCTAGGATCCACTCATGGCTGGTCTACCTAACTGTGTTCGTAATTGTGTATGTCCTCTGTGGTGGCAGAGGGGACCTACAATTTTACGTGGATTCCGAACCACAAGAACATAGGAAATTTATATAGCAACTTCCTGTACAATGTGTACATTGGCAACGACCAATTTAGCAAAACTAATTAATTATCGATTTAAAACTAAAGATAGAATCTCTGGATCCAGAGGATCACGTCATAATAGACTACTATCCACAAATATGTTACACTCTATATCTATTTATAACCGACATGCAAATATATCAGATCCAGAGAATACAGTCAATTTCATTACGGTATCCATCAATACTATACCTTGTCACGAAAAATAAGTCACGGTCCATATCGATTGTGGACCAAGTCAAAATTTACAACCATATTCATTACAATATATACAATTATGAGGAAAAGTGTAGGTGTGGCTGTAAAGACTGTAGAGTAATGTAGAAATGTGTGTGCACCCATCTTGGGTCTCCCATTTAAAGGTTTTTGTGGGGCAAGTGAAGATCATGAGTTTTTCAATACCTCACAGTACTATGGGGGGCACCGCTCAGCAGAGGAATCTCTTTAAATGGGGTGTGTAAGGACAGAGAGTATCCCCTAACCCAAGACGCTGCCTCCCTATATCCCACAACACTTGTGTTGAGCTGTGGGATCTATCCCCTCAAAGCCTTAATTTTACTACCTTAAACTATACCCAATGTATCAACATATGCATCTAATCGATTTTTAAACATGTTTATAGACGTGCTACTAATTACTTCTACCGGGAAACTATTCCAGCTATTTACTATTCTATGCCTAAAAAAGTTTTTGGCAACTGCCGTCTCGAACCTTCTACTTGTCAACTTACACCCGTTATTTCTAGTCCTATTATATTGAGATATTTCGAAAAAGCTATCTCTATCTACGTTATCGAACCCATTCATAATTTTGAAAACCTGGATTAGATCACCCCTTAACCTCCTAGTCTCGAGTGTTGTCAATTTTAACTCCTTAAGCCTATCCTCGTACGACTTTGACCTAAGCGACGGAATCATCTTAGTTACTCGTCTTTGAACTCTTTCGATTTTGTCTGTATCCTTGCGCATATGCGGATTCCAAAATTGGACCGCTTACTCCAAATGGGGTCTAACTAATGACTTATAAAGAGGATCTATAATATCGTGCGATTTGTACTCAAAATTTCGAGCTATAAAACCTAACACTTTGTTCGCCTTATTAACCGCTGCTGTACTTTGTTTCGCTACTTTTAAATCACTAGTGACTATAACTCCTAAATCTTTTTCCTGCTCTACGCTTGTTAAATCTTTCCCTGACATACTATACGCAAAATTACCGGTACGCGAACCTATATGCAAAATTTTGCACTTATCAACGTTAAATCTCATTTGCCTTGTGACTGACCAATCAACGATTTTATTCAGATCTTCCTGAATTTTACCTCTACCTTCGTCATTAATCGCACTACCACCCAGCTTCGTGTCATCCGCAAACTTTGAAACTGTACTGACTAGTCCGACATCTAAATCGTTAATATATATAAGAAAAAGCAAGGGGGCCCAATACAGAACCCTGAGGAACGCCACTCGCTACATTAGCCCTACACGACTCCGCTCCATCAACGACCACCCTCTGTTTCCTACCTCGCAACCACTCTTCCTGCCAATTTATTACTACACGCCCTGATTCCATGAGCCTTAGTTTTTTCAATGAGTCTTTTGTGTGGCACGGTGTCAAACGCTTTTTGAAAATCTAAATACACTACATCAATCGCCCGATGTCTATCGTAAACGTCAACCACGCTTTGGAAAAATTCTAAAAGATTAGTTAAGCAAGATTTGTTTCACCTAAATCCGTGCTGCGTATTTCTAACTAGCTTATGGAAGTATAAGTGTTCGACTATACGATCCCTAATTATTGATTCCAGTAGGTTACCTGCAACAGATGTTATACTGATTGGCCTATAATTTCCCGCCGTACCTTTATCGCCTTTCTTAAAGATAGATTTTACGTTTGCTAACTTGAAATTATCTGGTACGCACCCCTCAGAAATAGACGCAGTAAAAATCTTTGTTAGCGGCAAACAATGCTATCTTTTAATTCTTTTAGTTGTATGGGATATATGGAATCCGGACCCGGTGATTTACGCGTTTTCATTTTATCATTATAGCGCATTATGTCTATGACCGTAGGGATATTCGTTACATCTTCTATAGTAAAAACTAATGAAAAAATTCGTTTAGCAAGGTAGCCATTTCCTTGTTTTCTGAAAATAGATCTCCGTTTACATTTTTCAATCGACCCAAGACACTTTTTACTGGATTTCTATTATTGACGTATTGAAAGAATCGCTTGGGGTTTTCTTTACCGTCACGAGCAATGGAGATTTCAAATTCGCGCTTGGACTTTTTTATTACACTTTTCGCTTCAAGCCTCAAAGATATGTAGTTGTTTCGTAACAACAAATTGTTCTTATCGCACTTATGTTGCCTATAAGCCCTATCTCTACTCTTTATAATGTATCCTACTCTAGAAGTAAACCACAAGGGCTTGTTGTTTACTTTCGCACGCTTAATTTTGTACGGTACACATTCCTCATTTATAGTCCTAAATACTGTTTCGAACGATTCCCACATTAGTTTTGCGTTGGAGTTCCCCATCACGTTTTCCCAATTGACGTGTAACAATTTATCTCGAAATTTACAAAAGTCTGCGTGCTGGAAGTTATGAATTTTAGTCGAGTTAGTTGGTTTCGAGTGACTTACTGAGAGGACAAACTCTACCATATTGTGATCGCTATTGCTTAACGGTTCTATTACTTGAAGATCAATAATTAGCCTATCATCCTTAGTTATTACTAAATCTAAAATACTGTCCAACCTCGTAGGTTCCCCAACCTTTTGACTAAGAAAACTATCCTCGAGAAAATTAACTAAACGATTACCTTCCGCGTCTCCCTGCATTGTATCGTAATTCACGTTGTCGCAATTAAAGTCACCCATAACTAAAGCCTGCTCACTACCGATTATTCTCTTTAGTTCAGGATATAACGCTTCGTCCGTATCAGCTGTTTGATTAGGGGGCCTATATATAACCGCAACAAGAAGTTTGAAGTCGTTTAATTTAAGTTCTTCTATAGTCGGGTCTATCGGTTCTGGAATTGAGTGCTTTACTTCTATAACGATCGCAATATTATCTTTGATATACAATATAACACCGCCTCCTCGCCTACCTATTCTGTTTTTAACAAAAAGTCTATAACCTTTAATTTGATACTCCCCTACAGAGTCACGTGTTTAAGTGCTAAGCCACGATTCGTTTATCGCAATTAAATCATAGTCTTTACAAGCAATTAAAGAAACAAATTCATTTATTTTATTTCGTAGGCTACGAGCATTTAAGGATAGAACCTTCAAATTGTTTGTAATTGTGACAACTTCGCGAGCGCAGGGGAAATTTGTAGAATTTACGCTGGGACCGTTCGAGTTACGGCAGCCTGAAAAGAAGAGACGGTATTATGAAATAGTCTTCCTAAACGCGCAGCTCCTACGTCATTAAGATGAAGTCCATCTTCGAGGAACAAGTCCCTCCTGCCGTAGAAACTGTTCCAAAAATTCGCATAATGCACTCCTTCCTGTTGGCAAAGAGACTTTAGGTTATTGTTAATATAGTTCGCTTTGCTGTAGAAATCGTTAAGTTGGATAATTCGAGGAAGAATACCTGTTAAGAATCTTATTAGTTTTCTCCTTTAGTCGCTCTATTAAGTCCCTGTTCCTAAACAGCAGTTCTTCCGACCTAGAATTTAAAACGTTATTAGTACCAACATGAATAACATACGTTGTGTCCTCGGCGGTACCGTCTGTAAAATGGTCAACACTATTAGTTATATCCTCCACCCTTGCACCAGGGTAGCAGTAACGGCACCTACGACGAGGGTTTCTCCCACAGATTTCCTCGAGCTGCCCTTGAACAATGGAATCGCCAACGAGTCGTATTTCCGGTTCATCAGCATCTTCGAAACCTAAAACAGAAAATTTATTGCTTGTTATTACTGGTAGACAAGTCTTTGCTTTTCGCAATGGGGCTCCATTTCGCACTCGAACGAAGGGTTGTGAACTAGGGGAAGAGAGAGGGCTATTAATACTATTTATATTATTTGTAGAAACTGAGGCAGGAGGGGTCGTAACTGGAGTCTCAAGGGAATCCATTTTTGCCGTCAGAAGCATCACGCTTTCTTGAAGCCTCACCCTGGCCTCCCTCTCATGGTCTAATTCGTTCCTCAGGACTTCCATGCTTGAGCACCACCTGCAAACTAACTGTTCATTGTTATTAGCCATTGTAAACGCGTAAGCGGCAAATTTCCCTTCACAGCGACTGCAAGTACTTGACGGGGGTGCCATGCTTTTAATTAGTTAAAAAACAAAAAAACACAAAACGAGCGTTTGGAAATTAATAAATTACAACGTAGGTCTACCGCGTGCTTGTTGTGCCGTCACCTGCGAAAACCCGCAAAATTGTTCTTGAAACGCAGAAACAGGTTCTTTTAACACAGTTTTATGCTAAATGAATATATAATTAAGCTAGCGACGAAAGAAATGTTAAAGAAAAAGTATTAAATGAAACTTATCTGGTCGCTGTTTACTGACTTAATCCCTTTTTTCCCCACGGTAGGTGAACCTTTTGGAGGTCAGGTAGTGTGTGAAGGAAAAAATGAACCTTAAGAAACCACGTTTCTGATAGATTTGAAAAACAACAAACTCAAACCAAGGGAATTTCAACCTTATGAAACCTCGTGTAGTAATAGATTCAGGAACAAACAAGGCAATAGCCTTGGTTTAGTCAAGTAATATAGTAATGAATAAATTCAATAAATGAAATATCTTCGTTAATGAATGATTAGTAACACGAAGTAATTTAGTTAAGAATGCACCAAACACTTTTTCTTTTTTTAAAGACACTTGAACGAAAACCACTTATTCACTTGGTAACACTGGACACTCGATAAAACACGTCTGCCCACAAGGAAAGACTGATCTCGAATGAAGGAAAGACTGATCACGAATCCAATATTTTATATATATATATATATATATATATATATATATATATATATGTAGAAATGAACGATGAATAAACAATATTCATTTTTACATACGAACCAAAATCGCTTAACGCGAGTTTGGATAAAATTTTATTTGTTGCTTTCTATTTTTGTTTGTCACAACCCTACGATCTACCATTTCTATGGTTTAGTCGTATCCATTTTCCATTTTTTATTTGTTGTAGAATTTATTATAATTAATTATGATTGTCTTGCATCTCACCCTCGACCCTAGATTATACATACACATTGCATATAACAGGATTGGAACCCGTATTTGTACTTCTTAGTCATTAATACCCACTCTTTGTCTCTAATTCGTTCTTGTAAATCTTCCTAATGATGATTTGTACTATACGTGTATGTACAAATTCAATAACTATGACGTCACATTTTCCCGTCATTAATTTCCCTTCATCATATCTCTAATTTTCAATGTATGAAAATTCTTTAACATCATAATAAAAACTGTACACTCTATAGAAGTTATTATTTATATGTTATTTAGTATAAATATAACTATTATTCTACCATATCCCCCCCATACGTCCATATCTTATCTTGACCATTACCCTATGTCAATATTATTAAATATTAATTTTGCTCGTGAAATGCAAAACTTTATGCATTCTTTCGAAAACGCACAAATACGTTCTCATATTATTTTTTTATTTTTTTTTTATTATTTTTTTCAAGTGCGTTCACTCCTCGCAATATATTTATAAATGCTTAGGTAAGTGATCGAATTCGCTAATCACAGCAAAATCGAACGCTTCTAAGATAAATATCTCCTCCCGCTCTGATTCAAATTTATAACATATTTAACATAATATAACATATTATGTTGTATATAAATCCATACCGTATGTGCCCATATACTTTGTATTATATTTCTAACATCTTAATTGTCTATTAATATGAAACACTGTAAAAACAAAATAAAGTTATAGTAACTGTTTAATTGTAATTAACTGTAATACTTTAATTTAATATAACGTAATGTACTTCAATGAAACTGTAATTAAATGTAATGATTTAATATATAATGTAAGAATGTACTTTAATAGAACTGTAATGGACAATCCTAAGCGAATGTGAAGTAATCCATAATCACAATCATAATTGTAATAAACCAAAACGAAAATGTACTCAGTAATGTGCTTAAATTGTACTTATGTACTACTACGGAATGATATCGCCTTCAGAAATGGAGACGGCGAAAAATACGATTAGTTTTTTTTTTTATTTTTTTTTTTTTTTTGGAATCTTTCAAACATCTGATCATGTGTTTAAAAGTGGGGAAACTTAACCTTCAACTGCATTCCCCCAACATTTAGACTTATATGATACATGTAATTGTAAAATTAACTTCACTTCATTACGGCACTCTTCTTTGGTCACTACTACGAGACTCCCTTGTTAGCAGCTTCGCTGCGGGGAGGGGGCAGAGGCCCCTTGCCTCCTTAATTTTTTTAGATTCCGGCCTGAGCCATGGTCGAAGAGGTCGAACCTCTACCCCTATAAATTCAGAGTACTACCTGTACATTTTTAGAAATAAACTACAGTAAAAGAAGTTTTTTTTTATCTTTTCCTTCGAGCCTTGTTCTCTTCAAGAATTTAGTCAGTAAAGTCGATAAGTTTAGTACCAAGAGAAAGTATCAGAGTATTATAGAAAGAGAAGAATTAACAACTGTCGACCCTATAGCGAGAGAAAAGAATTAGAATGTTATAGAAGAAAAGTATCGAGAGAAAATATCCGTTGCTGCCTCCCAAACAAGAACACCCGTCGATTCGAACCACCCAGGGCCATAGACGGAGGATTCAAACATATATATATAATATATATATATATATATATTTTATATATATATATATATATATATATATATATAAATATATATATATATATAAAATATATATATATATAAAAATATATATATATATATATATATATCGGGTGGCCACAAAAAACTTTACTTAATTGAAAGTTTAAAAACTGCAACAATTCAAAACTTATGCGATTGAGATTTTGCACACATTAACAGATGCATATAATTTATAATTGCTGGAATTTTCAAATATGTAGGTTCTATAGTTTTGTTACAGTGAACAATTTAAAAGCATATGTCTAAAAATAGCATGCCTGGTGTGCATCTGACACGTACGCGCGCTGGCGAAGGCTAAACCTAATGTGAATTTGCTTTCTTTTATTTTTCCGCTAAAACCCCGCCAGCATGACGTTAAGTAAAAGTGATAAAGCCATCATAGAAGCATGTGTCAAGGAAAAAGGTTGGAATGGAAATAGGATTGTCCGAGAATTCCCCGCAAAGAACTGGACTCGTCAAAGTGTTTATAACTTAATAAGAAAGATAAAGGATACTGGATCAACAGCTAGAAAACCCGGCAGCGGCAGGCCCAAAAGTGTTTCAACAGAAGAAAATAAGGCTGCCGTGGAGGAACTGATTCAATTCCAGGAGAATACACCAGGAACTCATCGCTCCCAGAGACAGATTGCGTACGACCTTGGGATTTCTCGCTCCTCTGTACAAGGGATTGTAAAACGTTTGGAATTGAAGGCCTACAAGAGAATTCGAGTTTCTCGGCGTGATCAGAATGTAAGACAGCCTAGAAAGACCCGCTGTAAATCCCTATATGAACGCTACTCAGCTGAAGACGTGCAAAAAGTTGTGTTTACAGACGAAAAGGATTTCACGTTGGAGGTGGCCAAAAACAGGCAAAATGACAGGGTTTATGGTTCAAGGACAAAGGACATTCCTCCCTCCAGGCTTTATCATGAAACCTCACGATTCAGCAGAAAAGTAATGGTATCGGCGGGAATTTCATGGAAGGGGAAAACACGAATTCATTTTATTGCCACAAACGAAACTAAAGTTAACTCTGAGCGCTACATCAACCTGTTAGATAATGAGTTACTTCCTGATTGTCGTCAGCTGTATCCTGATGAGGCCTACATTTTCCAGCAAGATGGGGCACCCGCCCATACAAGCCGAGCGACCCAAAATCATCTACAGCAAGAGACCCCTAATTTCATCAAAAAGGATGAATGGCCGCCTCAGTCTCCCGACTGTAATCCGATGGACTATTCAGTATGGGATTCCCTCATGGTGAAGGTTTACGGCACCCAGAAAGACAAAATTCACCGAAGATGAACTTAAGGAGAAAATCAGTAGAGCATGGGAGGATATCATCTTAGATGAGGTTCGAAAGTGCATCTCCTCGTGGAAGAAGCGATTGAGGGCAGTTTACCAACAGGGAGGTGGTCACATTGACCATTTGTTTAAGTAAATTTTGTTAAGTTCAAATTCATTTTCTTCGGCATGCTATTTTTAGACATATGCTTTTAAATTGTTCACTGTAACAAAACTATAGAACCTACACATTTGAAAATTCCAGCAATTATAGATTATAACCATCTGTTAATGTGTGCCAAAGCTCAATCGCATAAGTTTTGAATTGTTGCAGTTATTAAACTTTGAATTAAGTAAAGTTTTTTTGTGGCCACCCGATATATATATATATATAAATATATATATATATATAATATATATATATATATATATATATATATAAAATATATATATATATATATATATATATTATATATATATATATATATATATATACAGTATATATATATAATATATATATATATATATAGAGGGTGTCCCAAAAAAAAATATATACTCTTTATAGCATCATATATTTTATAATTTATAAAAAACCCAAACAATATATTGTTATAGCAATTGCCAATGAAAGGTAAATTAGTAATCTGAGTGATCAAAATGTTATAGCGACTTGTTTGCATATAAAATTTAATTAACTACGCCAAGTGCTCAAAATGTTCTCCGGCTGCATGAATGCACTTTTGAATGCGTCGAATAAGCCTGGCCTTGTTTTATCAAAGGCCTTGTAATGGCGAAGCCTATGGACCGAACGTAGTCTAGTCACTCACTAGCTTGCTTCGGACTTATCCTACGCACTCATTCCACGATGCAAACTCTACAGCATTCAACTTTATTCAGTTCAGCAAAAGAACCCATGTTGCGTAAACGTTTGACACTGGAGCAACGAAAAAGTGTTCTGAATTGGTATTGGAAATTTGAGAATGTGTCCGAAGTCCAGCGGCAATGGATCCGGGAATTTCATACAAAGCCACCGACACGTCTCGCCAATACAAGCATCCGTGACAAGTTTGAGGCAGAGGGATCTGCTCAAGATATGCACAAGCGAAGATCTGGACGACGCAAATCAAGTGCGAGTGATGAAAACTCCGTTTTAGTGTTCCAAAAATTTAATCGATCACCACAGAAATCAGTTAGGCAATGCGCCCGTGAGACCGGAATCAGCAAATCAGGTGTTCACCGGATTTTAAAGTGGCGCAAATGGAAAAGCTACATTCCAAGTCTGTTACACGCCATGACTGAAGATGACCCTGATCGCAGACTCGAATTTTGTGAATGGTTTCAGTCAATGGAAGCCGAAGACGTACAGTTTGCCAACAAAATCGTGTGGTCTGATGAAGCTACCTTCAAGCTGAATGGCACAGTAAATCGACACAACTGCAGGTACTGGTCACTTGATAATCCACACGTTTATTTGGATAAACATGTTAATTTACCAGGATTGACAGCATGGTGTGGTTTATCATCCAGGGGTTTGGTTGGACCATTTTTCTTTAATGGGACAGTTACCGGTGCCGCATATCTCGACATGCTGCGGACAGAAATTATACCTGCAGTTCGGAAGTTGTTTGGAAACGACGACTTTTACTTTCAACAAGATGGAGCCCCCCCTCATTATCATTGTGATGTCAGAAGGTACCTCGATGAAACGTTGCCTAACCGTTGGATAGGACGAAGAGGAAGCGTTGAGTATCCTCCACGTTCACCGGACTTGACTCCACTTGATTTTTACTTATGGGGCTACCTGAAGGATGCAGTTTATGGTACAAGACCTGCAACACTCGAACACTTTAGGATGCAATTAGGGAAAAGTGCGGGACCATCACAGCATCGACATTAGTCCATGTCTGCGAATTCGTTAGTCGACGCATTCAAAAGTGCATTCATGCCGCCGGAGAACATTTTGAGCACTTGGCGTAGTTAATTAAATTTTATATGCAAACAACTCGCTATAACATTTTTATCACTTAGATTACTAATTTATCTTTCATTGGCAATTGCTATAACAATATATTGTTTGGGTTTTTTAAATTATAAAATATATGATGCTATAAAGAGTATATAGTTTTTTTTGGGACAACCTGTATATATATATATATATAATATATATATATATATATATAACAAGGGTGTACATAAAGTCAGGATCTATTTTTGTGAAGCACTTCGAAATTATATGGAATTCAATCATAAAATGATAAAGTGGTAACATTTATTAAATAATTAAGAGTAGGATTCGACGTGACGCCCATCAGTATCCCTGCACAGCTCAAATCGTTCCGCAGCATTTCTAAACACATTCTGGAGCATTTGCGGGTTTATGTTATCTGCAGCAGTTCGTATACGTGTACGTAAGTTTTCAAGACTCGTAATCTTCGTCTGATAGACGTGCGATTTGATAAAGCCCCATGCAAAGAAATCTAAAGGGGTTAAATCTGGTGATCTCGCTGGCAAA
>JAJOZX010006801.1:2500-7500 GCA_023014485.1 Bathynomus jamesi | reverse complement strand
GAAGGTAATCGTTTATTTAATTTTCTCGAGGATAGCTTTCTTATTCAAAAGGTTGAGGAACCTACGAGGTTGGAGGGTATTTTAGATTTAGTAATAACTACGGATGATAGGCTAATTACTGATCTTCAAGTAATAGAACCGTTAAGCAATAGCGATCACAATATGGTAGAGATTGTCTTCTCAGTAAGTCACTCGAAACCAACTAACTCGACTAAAATTCCTAACTTCCAGCACGCAGACTTTGGTAAATTTCGAAATAAATTGTCACACGTCAATTGGGAAAACACGATGGGGAACTCCAACGCAAAACTAATGTGGGAATCGTTCGAAACAGTATTTAGGACTATAAATGAGGAATGTGTACCGTACAAAATTAAGCGTGCGAAAGTAAACAACAAGCCCGTGTGGTTTACTTCTAGAGTAGGAGACATTATAAAGAGTAGAGATAGGGCTTATAGGCAACATAAGTGCGATAAAGACAATTTGTTGTTACGAAACAACTACATATCTCTGAGGCGTGAAGCGAAAAGTGTAATAAAAAAGTCCAAGCGCGAATTTGAAATCTCCATAGCTCGTGACGGTAAAGAAAACCCCAAGTGTTTTTTTCAATACGTCAACAATAGAAATCCAGTGAAAAGTGTCTTGGTGCCGTTGAAAAATGTAAACGGATAATATTGTGGATAATATTGTGGTTAGTGAAGGGAGGTAATGCGCTATATTGATAAAATGAAAACGCGTAAATCACCGGGGTCGGATTCCATATATCCCATACAACTTAAAGAAGTAAAAGATAGCATTGTTGTGCCGCTAACAAAGATTTTTAATGCGTCTATTTCTGAGGTGTGCGTACCAGATAATTTCAAGTTAGGAAACGTAAAACCTATCTTTCAGAAAGGCGATAAAGGTGCGGCGGGAAATTATACGCCAATCAGTTTAACATCTGTTGTAGGTAAGCTACTGGAATCAATAATTAGGGATCGTATAGTCGAACACATAGAATTGTATAAACTAGTTAGAAATACGCAGCACGGTTTTAGAGGAAACAAATCTTGCTTAACTAATCTTCTAGAATTTTTTCAAAGCGTGGTTGACGTTTACGATAGATATCGGGCGGTTGATGTAGTGTATTTAGATTTTCAAAAAGGCTCATGGAATCAGGGGTGTAGTAATATATTGGACAGAAGAGTGGTTGCGAGGTAGGAAACAGAGGGTGGTCGTTGATGGAGTGGAGTCGTGTTGGGCTAATGTTGCGAGTGGCGTTCCTCATGGTTCTGTATTGTGCCCCTTGCTTTTTCTAATATATATTAACGAATTGGATGTCTGCCTAGTCAGTACAGTTTCAAAGTTTGCGGATGACACGAAGCTGGGTGGTAGGGCGATTAATGACGAAGATAGAGGTAAAATCCAGGAAAGTCTGAATAAAATCGTTGATTGGTCAGTCACATGGCAAATGAGATTTAACGTTGATAAGTGCAAAATTTTGCATATAGGTTCGCGTAACGGTAATTTTGCGTATATTATGTCAGGGAAACTGTTTACAAGCGTAGAGCAGGAAAAAGATTTAGGAGTTATAGTCATTGTTGATTTAAAAGTAGCGAAACAAAGTACAGCAGCGGTCAATAAGGCGAACAAAGTGTTAGGTTTTATAGCTCGGAATTTTGAGTACAAATCGTGCGATATTATAGTTCGATGCCGAATTGGAAAAAATCAACGGTATTGGAAATGATCTGTGTTATCCATCTGCGTTTATGGAATCTTGTCTCAACAAGGCAAAACGAACTTTCTATCGTGTCAATAATAACACTCGTACTTTGTCAAAAAATATTTTAGTACTTCCATTTTTCCCGGGCTTTTTAGGCATTGCTAATGTACTTAAAGTTTTGGATATTAATGTAGTATTTTCATATAACAATATTGTGAAAAATATCATAGTAAAAACTAGCCCCACCAATAATTCAAGCATTATCTATAAAATTGGGTGTAAACAATGTGATTCCTTTAAATAGGTCAGACCGGAAAGGATTTGCACACACGTATAAAACAGCATCAATATTCCGTTAGAAAAGGACAGTTTTCCAGTGCCCTTTTTGTCCATTTGTCAGAGTTATCCCACGGTATTGATTGGAATAATGCTTCAGTTATATTCCACTCTTGCAACATTGTTAATAGAAATATTCTTGAGTCTGCCATTATCCAACTTTCAAATAACTTCAACATAAGCAAAGGTCTTTTTCAACTCGATCCTGTTGTTTTGAATTCCTTCAAAACAGATTTAGATAAGAAGGGTAGAACGCTAAATCTTTGGTAAACTTGTATGCTACTTTATTAACTTTTAATTTTCATTTTATTTTTATATACATCGAAACTTAACCAAAAAAGGCAGAGTGTTAAAACCCTGGCAGATTTCCAGTATAAGTTTGTATTTTTATAATTCATTTGATCTTGTGCTAAAAATCCATATTTTTTCCTTACAAATCTGTATGCCTCTCTGTTATTCCTTTAATTTTTAATTTTTATTTTTACTTCTCCGTTTTTGCATATATATATATATATATATATATATATATATAGATATGTATGTGTGTGTATATATATATGTATATATATATATATGTATATATATATATATATTATTTATTTATTTATTTTTTTATTATTATTTTTTTTCTGTAACCTATATATAGGCTGTGACCCATTTATGTACTTCAGTGTTCCTGAGGATGTCATTAGACGAAAGCGCTTGAGCACCATTTTGTGTTTCCTTTCCTTCGTGGTTTTATTCATCATAAATATTTTTCACGTGTTTCTTTCGTGAAATAATTTTCATATCCAGTGTATATATATATATATATATATATATATATAAATATAACATATATCTATATAAAATATATATATATAAAATATATATATATGTATATATATAATATATATATATATATATATATATATATATAATATGTATATATATATTAAATATATATAATATATGTATATAATATATATATATAAAATATATATATAAATAAATATATATATATAAAATATAGATATATAAATATATATATATAAAATATATATATAATATATATATTTATATATATATATATATATATATATATATATTATATATATATATATATACATTCAACTGCAAAGAACACGCAGTATAAATAACGTAAAGAACGACCCTTGTATAGGAGATATTCCGCGCAAGACGAGAGAGAGAAAACGGAACAAATGAAAAAATGAAGTAACCACCTGGGAATCGAACCCGGGATCTTCCGATTGCCGGTCAGACGCGATTCCCAGGTGGTTACTTCATTTTTTCATTTGTTCCGTTTCTCTCTCTCGTCTTGCGCGGAATATCTCCTATACAAGCGTCGTTCTTTACGATATATATATATAATATATATATATATATATATATATTTAGGCTATTGATTGGTGGCGCGGAAAACGCAGTTTAATAATAAACAGGAACACCAGAGAAAATACAAACATCCTTCAAGGTTTAATAGTAACAACGTTTCGGAATGCACTAATTCCATCTTCAGGGCTAAAACAATAAAATTCCAAATCACATAGAAACTACAAATTGTTTAATAGCAATTTAAAATAAACTTAAAAAATTATAAAAAGTGGCTAAAAAAAAAAAAAAAAAAAAAAAAGCATTAAAACTGAAACGTAAATGAAATAAACTAGTACCTTAACCAAAACATAGCAGATCTATCGATGATTCGTCAGAATTTAGGTCTGGTTTTAGTTTATAAATAAACAAAGACTCCATAATTTTAAGCTTAAGGTCAGAGCTTCCGGCAGCAAGTTCGACGAAATTAGACTGAAATTGGGTGGTTATTGTTGTGCGGGTGATTACGTATGAGAGAATTAGGTGGTTTGCCAAGGGGTAAATTTGTACGGACCGATTTACCGAGATGTTCGTAAATACGAGATTTTAAATGTCTTTTAGTTTTTCCTATATATGACCCCATACAGTGGTCACACTTGTATTGATAAATTATGGATGACTTAAGAAGTGTAGGAATAACATCCTTGTATTTAAATAAATGGTAAATCGATTTAGACGGGGTGAATATAATTTTTATACATAGTTGTGGGTAGAATTCCTTGAGCAATTTTAAAAGTTTGTTTCTATTGTTAAAACTTGAGGTTCCCATATAGGGTAAAGTAAAATACAGGATATCTTTGGGGACTGTAATTAAGTCTCTAGTTGTAGGGCTTATTAGTCTATTTAAGGTTCTGCCTATTGTAGTCTCCACCAGTCTAGAAGGGAAATTATTCTTGGCAAGGAGTTTTCGGATGAAATCTAGTTCATCGTGTAGTTTAAAGTAATCTGAACAGATATTGAAAGCTCTATTGGTCAGAGTCGAAATTAAGTTTCGTTTGAAACCTAAAGGGATAAAGGAAGAAAAGTTCGTAGTAAGATTGGTGAATGTCGGCTTTCGGTAAACGGAAGTTTCAAAAGAGGAATTAGTTTTTATTATCTTAATATCCAGAAAAGAGAGAGAGCTATTAGATTCAACTTCTGAAGTAAATTGAATATTAGGGTGCTTAGAATTAAGGTAATGACGAAACAAAGGGATATGGTCTGGTGATTTAAACAGGAGAAAAGTGTCATCAATATATCTTCTATAAAAACCGGTTTAAAGTTGGAAGGACACTCATTCACCATTTGACTTCATGATGACACAGAAACGCGTTAGCTAAGGTGGGACCAAGAGGCAGACCCATTTGAACACCTTCAGTCTGTTTAAAATATTCACCGTTGAATATAAATATAAGGTCTTCCACGGAAAATTTTAGTAGTTCTTTCATTTGACCTCTATTAAAACCCTGCACAGTATCAGTATTATTAAAAAGATTATCAATACATATATCAATAGTTTCTGCAACAGGCACATTGGTAAATAAAGATTTTACATCGAAACTAGCCATTGTGTAAGAATTATTATTTAATGAGGTAATTTCTCTAACGAAAG
>JAJOZX010006800.1:0-240066 GCA_023014485.1 Bathynomus jamesi | reverse complement strand
CGAAATCAATCAAATATCGTTTATTGGTTCAAAAGTTATGGCATTTTGCAAGTTGACAAACTTTAACTGCATTTTTCTCCATTTTCTAATTTTGGCGCTTGGCAGATTGTGGTCCGGAACGTCTCGTATCAGTATAATCGACAAAAAATGAACAGTTCTTCTGAGTACTCTGAACATATATATATATATATATATATATATATATATATATAATATATATATATATATATGCAAAATTATTTCACGAAAGTACTACACATGAATAATATTTATGATGAAATAACCACGAGGAAAAAGGAACAGAATGGTGCTCAAGCGCTTTCGTCTAATGACATTCCAGGAACCTGAGGATGTCCTTAGACGAAAGCGCTTGAGCACTTCTGTGTTTCCTTTTTCCTTCGTAGTTATTTTCATCATATAATATATATATATATATATATATATATATATAATATATAATATATATATACACATACAGGGTGTCCGAGAATTATCTGTACAATTTTTGGCTGTTATTAAAAGTCAACCATTAAGTGTAGAAATTCCAGTGTTGTCCCATTTTACAGAGAATCTCATTAAGTTTTTTCTGATACCAAGTTTTGACAAGTTTTTTAGAAATTCCAGTGTGTCCGAACATTATCTGTACAATTTCGTCTTTTAATAAAATTCTTGATAACACACGTAAAATTCTTAAACAAGATTATTTAGATCTGTATTTTCAAAATTTCTTTTTATTAATGTACGTTGTTACAAACATTCGATATGTGCACCATTAGTGATTCGCAAAACTCCAATCGATACTCCAAATGTTGCCATGTACGCTGCGCATATCCACATCATTCGCTCAATAGCAGCTGCGATTCTTGCTTTTAATCATCAATGTCTGTCACCCTCGTACATTTCTAACAAACTTGTCAAAACGTGGTATCAGAAAAAACTTAATGATATTCTCTGTAAAATGAGACAACACTGGAATTTCTACACTTCATGGTTGACTTTAATAACAGCCAAATATTGTACAGATAAATCTCGGACACCCTGTATATATATATATATATATATATATATATTATATATATATATCTATATATATATATTATATATTACACCCAGACTGTGCATGGGACAAGGAACTCTTCTGGGATAGACAAGAAAAACCATTCCCATTACTTATTCGCACTAGAGTGGATTTAATTAATTATCCAAGAAGAGTTCCCTGTTTCATTCACGGTCTGTGTGTAACAAAAGTTTCTTAGGGGACCATTTTGAGTTGTAGCATATATATTTATTTGTTGTGTGTGTGTGTGTGTGTGTGTGTGTGTGTGAGAGAGAGAGAGAGAGAGAGAGAGAGAGAGAAAATTGAATCCATCTGTTGGCACTCAAAGGACTGTTCTCAATTTCCACTTAACGCCATTTCCATCCCTATTCTCTGATTTCCCATTATTTGATATAATTATATGGTTAAATTACATTAGGTTGGATTGGGTTCAGGTTAGGTTAGGTTTTCTTAAAGTTGATTCCACTTTTCGAGCATTTTCACTTCCATGGCCACGAATGAGGCATTATGTGGCATTGAGTGAAGGAGGAATCAAAAGTCCATTGCACGTTGTGTGGAACATCTCGCAAAAAAAAAATATAAAAAAAAATATATATATATATAAATAATATAGGGTGTTCCATAATTCCGTCCTATAGAAAAATTTATTTTAAATTAAATTTACAAAGGTAATAGATTAGAACTAAAAACAAATGTTCAAATTGGTCTTGTTTTTGGACATTTTTTTGTTGCAGGTAGAATAACACTCGATAGCTAATATGAAAGAGAGTTACTTTCGTGATGAAAAGGCCTCCAGAGGCCTTTTCCTCAACAGTAACTCGCTTCCAAAACAAGACATCGATTTGAACATTTATTTTAGTTGTAATGTATTAATTTTGTAAATATAATTTAAAATAAATTTTCCTACGAGATCGGACTTATGGGACACCCTGTATATATATATATATATATATATATATATATATATATATATAATGAAATACTGCGAATTTCCACCTTCATGAAAATGTGTGACGTGCATTTGTTGTAGGAGAAGTCATTGGTTGCGTGTTCTTCCGGCAATCATTACCGAAGGGAAAGCATAATTATTATGAAATAAGCGTCAATTGCGAGTCCTAAAACTCGTTACAGTTTTTCAATTTATCTTGTAAGACCCGTTGTCGTATCATCAGTGTGTGCGGTCTGTATTTAACTATTTGCCAAAAGTTAACTTTCAAGAAATTTATGCGCGTATAAAAAGCTCGCGTTCCTTTAATTAATATTAACATTATTTGATTTGATTTATCATTGGATAAAATTCTGTACGTCATACGTCATTCTGTGATATTATCGAGTGCGTGCGCGCGCTCGCACCCCCATCCTCACACTATCGTATATGCTTATATATGAGAATTTTAGTGTATATATATATAATATATATAATAGTGTATATATATATATATATGAAAATTATTTCACGAAAGTAACACGTGAATATTATTTATAATTGTCGTCATTAGACGAAAGCGCTTGAGCACTATTTCGCGTTTTCATTTTCTTTCATTATTATTATTTTCATCATATACGGGTGGTATATATTGTAAGTCTGATGCAATCGCACTAAACTCCATCCAAGGTGAATAAGCAAAAATTATTTTGTTTTTATAGTTAATCCAGCGTTTTTATGACCTGCTATTCTATTTCCTATTACTTTTTACGATGCAGGAATTAGTTAAATAGATATGAAACGCAGGAATGCCTACAAATTAAAAAGTTAAAAATCAGGCAATCTTTTTTTAAACCATTTTCATTATTTTTCTTTTTTACAGTTAATGTCCGTGGATTGTGTGTGACTGCTTCTCCCGTTATTAAAATGCGTCATCGTGTAATGTTTGAAATGTAGCTTTAATAATAATAATAATAATAAAAAAAAAAATTTTAAATGTCAAAATTAAACTGACTTTTTTTTTTTTTTCTATAATTATTTATCTGGGACGTAAAAGTGAGTGTTATCAGTTATCACCATCAGTTATCTTTATGGGGGAGAGATATCGGGTAATAAGAAGGCATAAAAAGATAAGTACGTTGAACAAATAGTTCGTTCGTGAAAGCAGAAAGGAACAAATGAAATTCATCAGAAAGGTTACCATCAAAATTGACTCCATTTTCATTAAAAGAGTTGTTAATCAATAAACTTCGCTGTAAAGGTTAAAAATAAGTTTTATAACGACTAATTTAAACCATTAAAACCTGTTTTTAAAGCAATTGCATGCAGGAAGAAGGCAAAAGACGTCTCTCTCGCTCGCTTTCTCTCTCATTATTTATATATATATATATATATATATAGAAAGCCACAGACAAGGAAAGAAACATGCATCATGCTGGAAAGGGACTATATTTTGTACATTGCAACGTTTCAAGCACAAACTATGCTCATCTTCAGGCAAAAATTCTAAAAAGTTAAAACAGAATATTCTGTTTTAACTTTTTTAGAATTTTTGCCTGAAGATGAGCATAGTTTGTGCTTGAAACGTTGCAATGTACAAAATATAGTCTCTTTCCAACATGATGGATGTTTCTTTCCTTCTTGTCTGTGGCTTTCTACTTAAATTGAAATTGAAGCTTGCCAGAAGCGGCCTTCACCAATATATATATATATATATATATAAAGGAGGATACAAATTCAACAAAGACCCGAACATCTACGCTAGGTTAGCACAAAAAAGAAACAATTCAGAAAATGGAGAAATAAGCAAACAAATGACTGTCAAAAAGGAAAAAGAAATTTGTAAACAATGCTTCTACTTATCTACGTATAAAATATTATTTCAGACAAAAAGTAGTAAGCGTAAAGCATTGTACAAATGAGGCTCTTTTCATCCCGACACTCGCTATTCGCTGAAGGAAGTTTTGAAAGAAAAAGTATTGGAAGATTTGAAAAATCTCGAAAACTGGTGTGGAATACATTCACACCACGCGTACGCTTACCTCGTTTACCGAGTCTCATTAAGGGCAAGTGTGATACAATGGATATAGGCTGAAAGGATACGATACGGATATTTTACCCACATCAGTTTCTCCAGGACGCAACGGACAGTCGAAAGCAAAACGGCGAAAACCATTTCATTTTTTTTCAATTTCAGTAGTGCAGATACGTTGATCGACATGTTAATTGATACGTTAATTGATACATTAATTTCTTCCGTCAGTAAATTGGAAGTTTGTCATAGTTTTTCGTAACTATTAAATTGCATTTCTAAATTGTATCCCCGAGCACCGTCCCTCAAATTGAATATGTGCTATTCGGAGGTTTCAACTTTGAGTATCCCTATGAAATCTCCCATCTCTTCCAGTGAGGTGCATCACCCGAGACCCTAGAACGCCCATTGCTTGAAATCCAGCCCAAATTCCCACGACAATTTGAACCCAGCGCCTCTTGAGTAGAAGGTGAGGGCGTTGGCCATTACGCTACAACAAGGTAGAAGTTAGTACAATCTGGCACATACAGTACCTCAACACCTGAGGGAAAACGATGCTTTCGCGTATAGACGTGTTTTCCGTACCAACCCCTCCGCACTGGAGGCAATGGCAACGTTGTAGAAGCCGGAATTACGACATCTAACCAACTTCAATTTCTACTAACGAGTATATTATGGGTTAGATTAAGATAGGTTATGTTACACTAGGTTAGATTAGTTTTTTAGTATCTTGTCGATCCGATGAGTGTAGGTCCGCAAAATCATGTTTGTTAATGCTTGATATTCCATAAAAGATGTGTATATATATATATAATTATATATGTATACTGTATATATGTGTAGTAATTTTGTACTCCACTTTTGCATATGGCTATCACAAAAAGGAAAGAGAGAGAGTCAAATATAGAATTGCAGTTAATATTCCAATTAATACTCCATGAGAGAGCGAGTACGCCAAGCCATATCTACAATTGCCATAAATGAGCGCACACCAAAACCAAATAAATAATAAACAAATTTATTTCCACTTTCTTCCAAAAGAAGAAAATGCAACACAATAACATTGGCTTAATGACACACTTAAACCACAGTTTAGGATTCAGACCAGAACTAAGAACACGAGGAAATTGGCAAGGAAATTAGGGATTTTTTTTTTTTACTTGAAGGGGTGAAGTTCAAAAGATTTGTACTTCGTTTGAATACTGTGTGTGTGTGTGTGTGTGTGTGTGTGTGTGTGTGTGTGTGTTGTTAACTTTACGACACACACAATTCCTCACGAAACAAATGTGCAGGAAGCAGCATTAGAGGTGTCTCCATAGATTGACTAATCTTTTTTTTATTGAGACTCGTCAAATGTCATGGGGAAAAAAGGGGATATGATAGTGGTTAGTTTGGGTTAAAATCTGTAGATTAGATTAAATTCCGTCATCCATAGTTAGAATATGAAACTGTCGCAGTTTCGTAAGGTAGCCAAAAGTGCACATATACTATATATGCGTGTGTGTGTAAAATTAGATATGAACTCTCTATATAATACTGTTTTTAAATTCACTTCACATACATACACAACACAGTAAAAAAGTACCCAAATCACGAGTGTGAAATTGAAACACCAAAAAGTTGTGTAAGAAGCGAATAATGAATGGCTGAATTTAATTACGTGTAAAAATGAAGACTAAAACATGGAAAAAAGAAACCAATTTTTATAAAAGTCTGTGATTAAAAGCGCTTTCTTGTATTACATAAATTTAAGGAACGCTTTCTCTAACGTGAATTAACATTTTACACTTAATCTCGAGCGTTGTGATGTATATCACTTTAAAATTATTAGAACGGAGTGGGCCTCCACAAAATCGTAAAATACTGGCCATAAACTTCCTCTCTCATAATAAATAGATGGGGGCTAGAGATGCTGCAAGGAACACACACACACACACACACACACACACACACACACACACACACACACACACACACACTCTTTGAGGTTGTTTCAAGCCAAAATGTAAATATGTTTAAAAATAGGCTAGACAAAGTTTTGAATCCCCTCAGGGGGTAAGACTGTTCCCACATAATTTAAGAATCGATCAAAAAGGTAATTTTAAAAGAGTATTATAATGTATTGTAACCCCATAGAATGTTTGTTTAAACATTTACTGGTACAATTAGTCTTCCTCCGACTTTTGAGCGACGTCTCCGGTTGTACTGTGACCCACTTAGCATGATCAGCCATCGAGCAATTTGCTTTTTTTTTCTCTTGCCTTATAAACAACTCTAAGTGGGAGATTTGAATTCGCCGTAGCACTAACGCTAACGGGTGATCACCCACAAAACACTTTCATTCTCCATAAGGGACAAGTACATACAGGAATCTCCCACTGATATTCCTCGCCGGAAAGAGATTTTCTCTACTCTCGTGGTAGCACAACACTGCGAAGTATGAACAACTCGGTATATTAGTTACCGCAAAAACACTTTTCACGGTGGGAGACCCAAGTTGAAACTTGGCGACATTAGTTAGCTAGCAGACACATACACGTGAAAGACATCCAATTACAGAAAACATGCTCACTCACTTGCTTTGTTAATAGACTAGATAAGTATTTTGTACACACACCTAATTTTCTAATGAACAAAAAACTAAAAAAAAGGCATGGCATGAATTAGACGGGGTAAAGTTGCGTTTCTGCCGTCCCTATTTCTTTTTCTCTCTTCCTTCTCTTGTTGGGATGGGTGCATGTGAAGGGTGAGGGCATGGTGTAGAAAATCTGATTTCCTTTCTCAATTCCCGTTTTAACCCCTTTCTTGTAGAAGAGTTTTCCGGCGTGATGGATTTGCGCTTATATGGGTGTAGACATGGAAAGTTTGCTTAATCTTTTGGTGTTAGCCTGGAGTGGGCCATGGGGTTTTCGTTGGCCCAATTCCTAGGTAAATAGAGCTGCAAATATTTTGTATAAAATCAAAACCTATGTTCGAAGTTCTTGCGACGATACCAAGCAGTTGATATACGATTAACACAAATATGTTTGTTCATACAACAATGCTCTCTAGTGTACGATTTGTGTGTGTGTTCATAACGGTAATTGTAGAGCTAGTTTATATATTCTCCTCTTTCCTGTAAAATTTCATCGGCTACTTTTCCAGGGTCAAGCTATTTTCAACCTTTTTTCAGTACTCGCCTCCGGAGGGGAAGGAGCGGAGGGTGGGGAAAGATCCTTGTGCTTTTCTACCCAGTTTTCTACTAATCCTAGAATAATTGAAAAATGCAATAGTTTAATAGTGGGAACATTCCCGAGTGGACCGAAAGGTCTTTGAGGGTCTCTCTCTCTCTCTCTCTCTCTCTCTCTCTCTCTCTCTCTCTGTCTCTGTCTCCTCTCTGTCTCTCTCTCTGTCTCTGTCTCTGTCTCTGTCTCTGTCTCTCTCTCTGCCTCTGTCTCTCTCTCTGTCTCTCTCTCCCCCGTGGGGAGGGGGGTGGGGTACTAATATACGTCAGAGACACGTTGAGTCCAGTTGACTGCCAGTTCCGGTCGGAACGGGAGCTGCTTGGCGTCGATCTGAACGTGGGAGGGACGAACTATAGGTTAATCTTGGTGTACAGACCTCCGCATCTCCTCCTCGAGGAGGATACAGCCCTGTACACCGAACTCAGTAGCCTGCTAGGGGATAGGGTGTATGTAGTTTTAGGAGACTTCAACTGTCGCGGCATAAAGTGTGAAAACAGGACTGCCGATGCTGAAGGGAGGAGGCTAGTTGACTTTGCTGATGAGAACTTCCTCACTCAGTGGGTCAACGAGCCTACAAGAGGCGAAAGCGTTCTAGACTTAGTATTCACGACCGAAGACAACCTCGTCACTGGCCTCACCGTTGACGAATCGTTGGGCGGGAGTGATCACGGTCTTATTAGGTTCCGTGTGTGCGTCCCTCGGGTGAAGCGTAGTAACTCGAGAGGCAGTAAGCTCGATCTCCGGCGGGCGAACTTTGTTAGCATCAGGGATAGCGTAGCAGAGATGGGGTTAGAGGCTGGCGGCGATGTTGAGGGAGTGTGGAGTGCATTCCGGGATGAGTTTATGGTGCTGCAGTCTGCTGCCATACCCTCAAAACCGGTCACCCCTGCTTCAACGCAGCCTAAGTGGTTCAATCGTGGCATCGCTTCGGCTATCCGAAATATGAAAGTAGCGTATAGGAGGGCGAAGGCCAATCGTTCCCACGAGAACACTGAAGCGTATGTCCGCCTGTGTAGGGAAGTGAAGGCGAAGGTTAGGCTAGCGAAACGTAACGAAGAACTACGGGTGGCAAGCCTCTGCAAGGGAACCCTAAGGAGTTCTTCAGTTATGTTAATAGTAGAAAGCCCATTAGAAGCATGATAGGTCCTTTAAAGGACGGAAGCGGCGTTCTGCGGACCTCCGACGCGGACATCGCTAATGTGCTTAATGAGTACTTTGCGGGAGTGTTCACCAGGGAGGATACCCGCGTCATCCCCGAGCCAGCTGTGAGGCACGAAGGTGCTGGCCTGGATAGTGTTAGATGTACCGCGACAGTCGTTGCTCATAGAATATACAAACTGAGCGCGTTTAAGGCTCCTGGGCCAGACCAGTTTCTCCCCAGTGTTTTGCGAGAAGTGCGCGACCAGGTGGCTCCCCACCTGGCTACAGTCTTCAACAAATCGTTGGAGATGGGCCAGGTGCCTGGTGACTGGAGAGAGGCCAACGTGACCCCTATCTTTAAGAAAGTGGATCACGAAAGTCCAGGGAACTATCGTCCTATTAGTCTCACTTCAGTTGTAGGTAAATTATTAGAAAGGATAATAGCTGATAGAATCGTTGACCATTTGGATTCCTACAAGCTGCTTGGGGACTCCCAACATGGGTTTAGACGGCATAGGTCGTGTCTCACCAACTTGCTCGAGTTTTTCCACGTCATGTTGAGTGAGTACGATAAGAGTAGGGCGATTGATATACTTTATCTCGACTTTCAGAAAGCCTTTGATAAGGTACCTCACCGCCGGCTAATGGCGAAAGTGCGCGCGCTGGGTATCGGTGGGGAAATAGGTAGGTGGATTGAAAACTGGCTAAGGAATAGGCGGCAGAGGGTGGTAATTAAAGGGGCTAGTTCGGGTTGGGCCTCGGTCACTAGTGGGGTTCCTCAGGGTTCCGTTTTGGGGCCATTGTTGTTTACCATTTACATAAATGATATCGACGGTGGCATCGTCAGTCGGATCGCCAAATTCGCTGATGACACCAAGCTTGGGGCCAATGTTGGGACGCCCGAAGCGATCGAGGAACTGCGTGCGGACCTAGGTAGGATAGGAGAGTGGTCCGAAAAATGGCAAATGCCGTTTAACTTGGGTAAATGCAAAGTGATGCACATTGGCTACGCCAATCCCAAGTCGGACTACTCGATGTTGGCAGTAATATCGAGGTGACTGATTTAGAAAAGGACTTGGGTGTGCTAATTAGCAGCGACCTTAAGTTTACGAAACAGTGTGTAGAGATGGAAAAGAAAGCCCAGAAACTATTGGGTTATATCAGGAGGCAATTTCAGTTTCGGAACAAGGAGATTGTGCTCTCACTGTACAATTCCCTTGTTCGGCCGTACCTGGAGTATGCTGTGCAGTTCTGGTCGCCCACCCTCAGGAAAGATATTGAGAGGCTGGAGCGAGTGCAGGCGAGGGCCACAAAGTTAATCCCTTCCGTTAGGCATATGGGCTACAATCGACGGTTACGCGCCCTGAACTTGTTTTCGCTTGAAACTCGGAGGCTGCGCGGTCAACTGATCGAGGTTTTCAAGCTCTTACGCGGGTTCAACGATGTCGATTTTAGAAGTATGTTTAGTTTAAATGATAACCCAACTCGCAACAATGGTTGGAAGTTGGATTTGAAACGGTTTAGGACTAGTGTGTGTGGGAATTACGTTACGTATAAGATCTGTGACACATGGAACAGGTTACCTTCGGAAGTTGTGAACAGTTCCTCTGTGGATCAGTTCAAGAAAAGGTTAGACGAAATCTTGCACACTATTTGAGTGTGTAAAGACATTTAGGACCTCAGTCTGCGGAAATTTCTTTTCCTATAAAATAGTTAATATCTGGAACCAACTTCCCTCAGAGGATGTTTCCAGTCAAAGTGTAAATCTGTTTAAAAATAGGCTAGACAAAGTACAGAACACACTCATAGTTTAAGATTAAAACCTCAGAAAACTCTGCAAGAGTTCGCTTGCTCGGTGTCTCTGTGAGCAAGCTAAATATAGAGCTATTTATATATTCTCCACTTTCCTGTAAAATTTCCTTGGCTACTTTTCCAGGGTCAAGGTATTTTCTTCAACCTTTTTCCGTACCTGCCTCTGGCAGGGAGGGAGTGGAGGGTGGGGAGAGAGCCTTCTACTTTTCTATCCAGTTTTCTACTACTGCTAGCATAGTTGAAAGACAAAATTTTCCCTGGCACCCGTTGCCATTGGTACCTCCTCGGTATGGGCCGCAAGGCCTTTTGAGGTACTTCTTTTCCTTCTCTCTCTCTCTCTTTTATATGTATATGTATATATATATGTATATATATATATATATATATATATATATAATATATATATATATATATATATGTGTGTATATATGTATATATATATATATATGTATATGTATATATATATATGTATATGTATATGTATGTATATGTATATATATATATATGTATATGTATATATGTATATATATTATATATATATATATATATATATATATATTATATGCAGTAAAATCACAGAATAACACATGATCTTATTAATAAGCAAACCACCACAGGGAAAAGGAAAAAAAGAAACCCGAAATCGGAGCGCTTTCGTGATATATTCACATCTTCAGGAAAAACAAATAAATGTTTTTCCCTGAAGATGTGAGTATATCACGAAAGCGCTCGGATTTCGTTTCTTTTTTTCCTTTTCCCTGTGGTTGTTTGCTTATATATATACAGGGGTTAGACAAAATAATATGAACACCCGCCGATTTCACCGGTTATCTTTACGGACTGCTGAGACACACAGTAAACGGTCAAATGACTGGCAAACCTATTTAAATGCGTAACACAGTGTGTGTACGTCATGTTATAACCCTCATGTTCTTTTTACAGATCTGAGTGAATTATGAATTAGCAGATATGAAAGACCTGTCAGACTTCCAAAGAGGGCAAATTGTCGGAGCGCGGATGGCTGGTGCATCGGTGACGAAAACCGCTCAGATGTTCAATGTATCCAGAGGAACTGTCTCTATGGTCATGTCTGCATACCAAAACCATGGAAAGACAAGCACCGACAAATGCAATAGTGGACGCAAGAAGAAGCTGTGTGATCGAGACCGCCGGGTGCTAAAGCGCATTGTGACAAAGAACCATAAGACCACAGCTCCAAAAGTGACTGCAGAGCTTAACCAGCATCTTGCAAGCCCGGTATCGACCAGAACTGTACGTCGCGAGCTCCATGGAGCTGGATACCATGGGAGGGCTGCAATTGCCAAACCCTTCCTTTCGCACATCAACATTGAGCTGCGCAGAAAATGGTGTAATGACTATAAGAATTGGTCAATGGACCGGTGGAAGAATGTAGTCTACTCCGACGAATCCTCCTTTACGCTATTTCCATGTTCCGGTCGAGTTTACGTCTGGAGACAGCCTAAAGATGCTTATGACCCCGACTGCCTGATCCCAACCGTTAAGCATGGAGGCGGATCTGTGATGGTTTGGGCAGCAATATCGTGGAATAATCTTGGCCCAGCTGTAGTACTGCATGGTAGGGTTAACCTCCAGGTCTATCTGTCAATATTGGCTGACCAGGTCCATCCCATGGTCCAAACGCTGTTTCCCAATGGCGGCGCCGTCTTCCAGGATGATAATGCACCAATCCACACCGCTGGGGTCGTTAAAAACTGGTTTGAAGAGCATGTTAGTGAAGTAGAACGCTTGGATTGGCCTCCACAATCCCCGGATCTTAACATTATCGAGCATCTGTGGTGTCAGTTGGAGCAGCAGGTCAGAAGCCGATTCCCACCGCCGGCGTCTTTGGAGGAACTGGAGCAGGGTTTGCTCGAAGAATGGCTCAGGATTCCTCTAGCCACTGTCCAAAAGCTGTATGAATCAATTCCCCGACGCATTGCAGCTGTTATTGCCGCTAAAGGAGGACCAACTCCATATTAAGAATAAAAACCGCCATTTATCAAGGTGTTCATATTATTTTGTCCAACCTCTTTATATGCGCCACATTTTGCCAACGCGATACACGGAAATATTATATAAACAGGAACGACAAAATTGAAAGATATTTTTATTTAACGAGACTAATTTTTCTTTTAAATTTGAACGTGTTAAAGCTATCTATATGAATCTAAATTATTCCATCTCCCGTCGCATTTTGGTATCGTTGAAAAAGGTTTTTCTCCCTCTCTGGTATCATCATCGTTGAAATGACTGTCATTTTATCAGGAAAAATACTTATCATCTGTCAAAGTCTCATTTTTCTATTCTGATAGAAGATCGATGAACTGTTTTTTTCTTTTTAAATTTTTCCTTTAAAGGTTGTACACGAGTAACGGGGCCAAATTTCCATATGTGAAAGAAGCGTTCGTATACTGTAGGCGAAATTGAATCATAGTTGAGAAAAATAAAGTCTATTGATACCAGTTTTATCTGCACGGTTTGATTCTCGATAGATTTTTCACCCATTATTTATTTATTTATTTATTTATTTATTTATTTATTTATTTATTTATTACTTTTTGGAGTCACAGAAACGATTCAGTGAGAACCAACATGGATTTCAATCAGAAGATCGAGCCTAATACTGACGTGCTCGAAAACAATAATAATAATAATACATAAAATGAAACATAAGGGAATAACAGGAAAAGTAGGAAAATGGGCCAATAGCATCGTCAAAAAGCGCCAGCAAGTTATGCAATCAAAGGAAGAATTATCATCGGAATCGGAGGTACGTACTGTAGCTCAGTACCCCAAGTAACAGTATTAGCCTCACTGGACACTACTATTCATAATGATGATCGATAGATAATAGACAAGGAAGTAACTTTTGCTGATACAAATATTAGCTGGAAAATGAATAAAAATTCAGGTGATGTAGAATACTTACAAACGGACACGAAACATATGCAGATGGTCAGAAAACAATAGTATGAAGTTTGACCCAAAAATTTCAGCTGTTCAGATAGTGAAAAAACAAATTAAAATCTAGAAAATAGTATACCCCAAACGACCAAGCAATTTATAGAAACTCAAAAGTTTCTATAAATAGTGACGATACGAAATATGAGACACGAAACAAGATGGTAATAAACAAAGCCAAAAATATATAATAATCGAATATGGAACGCGGAATTCCTGAAAACCCATGCACCATAATGCAGAATGTGAGAGTTCCAAAAGGGTTCTTTTTCATTGTCAACGAAATTTCGTGAAAACCTTATTTGGAACAGAAATTTCACGAAATATGCCCAATATGAACTCCATATGTGAAATGCGTTTCCACAAAGTATATTATTTTTATGCTTTCAGAACACATTTGAAGAGGAAAACATCAGAAGTACACATAAACAGTTATTTAGTTAGTACATACAGTGTGTTGACAAAAGTAAATAGACAGTACGATGATTGTCCTCAAGAACAAATGGCAAAGCTCATCAATGGAATGATAGAACGTATGTCAGCTTTAAATAATGGAAAGGACAAAGCAACATAATTCAAAATATATTGATTCAATAAATTTATTATCTATTGACTTATAAAATAAAAAAACCATGAGAAAAAAGATGTCTATTTACTTTTGTCACCCCTCTATATATCTCAATCGGTGTATCCTATTAGATCGATCAGGGGTTCGAAACCTTTTCTGGTCGACGTATCACTTTCTACCATCATTCTTCCATAAGTAAGGAACGAAAGTGGCACCACCTAACCAAAAGCGCAGAGGAGGAGGAGGTAGGGGAGGGGAGGGGTTGTGGTGTTCAATCTTGAATTTTTTAGTCTTATCTAGAATGCTATATTTGATGATATTCATCGATATTTGTACTGAATTAAAATCCTGATTTTGACTGCGTTATCTTTAAATAAACTGAAAGCCTGATTTTGACCTTGCGCGTTGTCTGTTAATGAATCGAAATCTTAATTTTAACCTTGTGTTATCTTTAAATAAGTTGAAGTTTACCTGGACGGCAAATTGGAGAGCATGCAAACTCGTAGTCGGAAAGGTTGCTGAGTATATATCTACAACCAATGTTACTTTTGAAAATATTATCGTGAAAGTAAATATCAATCAGTAAGCTGGGTATTTATAACTCTTTTGCGTACCACAGAGAAGAGCTCCGCGTACCATCGGTGGTAGGAAGCGTACCACATGTTGAGAATCACTGTATTATTAGATTAAATGCTTCAGAATAAATATATTAGAATACGAGTGTATGTATTACATTAGAATATTATTTACCAGTTCGTAACTCTAATCCATTTTTGCATTTATTGCAAATGTATTGCAAAAATAGATCAGAGTTAGAATTGGTAAGGGATAATTTAATGATGTATATAAAATTGTCGCGAAAAACGTCTTTAATTTCTATTTACTGTTTTTTATCCTGTGTTATTTTCACTCTCTAATACTTATTTTACACCGATTTCTGTATTTTATAAACGGGTAGCGTGGCTGCCATGGGACTCAACACACGGACAGTATGGTTAGCATGTTTGAACGAAGAAAGGAATTTTCAAATGACGAAAATTATCACTATTTACCGATTTAAATTAGGACAGTAATAATAACGGGGAAAGACGTGAATTCATAATTTAATATTGGATCGTGGAGGAAACCTTAAGTTAAATAAATTTTAAATCACAAGTTACGTTCTTTAGCACCAAACGGCGACCTTGTCTCAAGGGGCCCCAGAAACGAGACTAGTGAACAAGGTCCTCTTTTAAAATCGTAGACTAGACTAGACTAGATTGACCGGCCAGTAGTAACGGTTGTGATGTTTGGTTCCATTTTAAAATAATTCTTTACAAATTTTTATATTAACATTTAGATATTTTTGTTAGTAACATTTAATTATTATAAATTTCATATTCGATTTCAACCCACGAAAAAATTAATTTTACTCTACTTGACTAATAATAGTAATTAGTCAGGAGGGCCAAAAACTAGCACAGCGCTCAGGCAAACTAATGCGGCCCATTGCGTTAACTCCTCGATTATTATTATTACGAGCACCATCGGGAGTCGAACCCCTTCACCTTAATATCTTCACTTCGCTCATAGTGTTACCCACTAAGCCACCATGCGGTCCCCCCACTTTGTAGCTTTATAGATGTTCGTGCGTTGGTCTCTCTTCACACGGAGGTCAGGCTGGTGGCCTAACCTGAATATTTATCTATCACAGTAAAATCCATTAAAATAAAATAAAATTTTTAATAAATCACGTTTCGAGCACTAACGCGCATTCATCTACCTCAAATTTTACAACTTTTAAATAAAAATATTTTGTCAGAAATGAGAAGAGAGTTTATTCCTAATCCATTTCATATTAATTGCCTTGATGCTGATTGAAGTTCGTTTGGACAAAGATAAATTAATTTGAGTGATGCATTTCCGGTAATTAATAATGCATTTTTATTTTTCGCAGTTAGTAAAACATTTTTCCGAGAATAAAATTTGTTTCCCATATTTTTTTTTTCTGAGGTACTATTAAAATTTCTATTATATTTATGAATGTTAAAATGTATTGAAAGTTATTAAATATTTTTATTTTTTTATTTTATGATTTTAATAATTAATAATAATAATAATGTTGTTTATGCGTGAATCTGTTTAGCGCTGATTGGTTGACTCGTTGCCAAATGTCTTTAGAACATAATTATTTCCATTCATCACTCTGGTTTGTATATTATTAAGGAAATATAAATGAATAATTAAATATAAATTCAAGAAAGGGAATATATTAACAATGAAGTGAATAAAAAAAATGGTCTTGTAAACGACTAAAAAAAATCCTTCGGACGTGATGGATGACAGTGTTCATAGTATTGGCAAGCCTGTCATTCTGAACGATGTATAAAAACAGAGCTGTTGGTAGGCATTATTGCGCACTGAGCAAATTCCAAATTGATTCATTTATTTATTTATTTACATTTAATATTGAATATAGATTCAGATATTATTTTATAACAAACACAGAGCAAAAACCTGATATATATATAAATACATATATGGGAGGTTTATAAATGAAAAGACAATGTTTTGATGCATATTTAATTTTAATAACATTATAACATTACCAGATTGATGGGTATCTGTAGGTTTCATATGTCACTGCTTAGAATATCTTCCAATTGGCAAATGGACGACAGCTGAATGGATACCACTGGTATGGCATTGTTATATCCGGAGCAAAAGCTATTTTTAGATCAGCAACACTGATATAGTAATAAACAGTCAGTGAGAGAAATATTTAGAAACGAAGAATGTTTTGTATTGAGGTAGCATCATAAATGCATATAATTTTAATTATATGCATAATAGCATTAATAAGTTCTATGTTACAACTTTGTTTAACCACTGCAGCTGTGACTCTTGGCGGTCTCTTACTTCAAAGGAGAGAATTACAGAAAATAAAACTATTACAGTAATTCGTGTCAATAAACATAGAGCCATTTAAAAAATGATATTTGACAATTTTGCAAAGGTGTTACACATTCAAAATTACCATTGTATTTGAGAGATATTTTATACATGAACACAACAAATTTAATATCTTGTCCAGCCACCGTTGTTGTCTATGACTTCCGGCAGTCGATGTGGCATAGAAGGAACATGATTATATACCAGCGGTTGATTCTTCATCAGTACCTCCCACTCGCTAAATGTGTTGTAAAAGCTGGTCCGTTGTTCGTTCCTCCGCTGGTTCCCACACATCGTGGTGACCAGCGTGGTAACCAGCTGACCGGATCGTGGTTTATTGGGATGACGACGGTGAAATTCTTTAGCTGTCTGTCTTTGAGGCCAGAGTATGCAAAAGAACAATTTCCGCCTTTTCCTAAGGAGTGTAACTCGCTCCCATATTAGCCATTGCGTGTTATTCTACCTGCAACAAAAAACGGTTCTAAAACAAGACATCAATTTTAACATTTGTTTGTTCTAATGTATTACTTTTGTAAATTTAATTTAAAATAAATTTTCCTAGAAGACCGAACTTATTGGACACCCTGTATATATATAAATAAATGAAAGTATCAAAATACCTAATTATTATGGAAGTTGATAGTTTTTTCCTTTTCCTAAAACTGAAAATGTTTTTTAAAAAAATATATCAAAAGTTCCAAAGACATTTCAGACGAACAATACCTTTCGCTTACTAATTAGCGATCAAGGCCACTTGTCTGTAAACAGGTAAGGTTCTCGATGTAACACGTAAACAAAGGCATGGGGAAGACTATAAACAAACATTTCGGATGTGAAAATTAATATTTACGCTTAAACCCACGAAGCACGTAGTCAGGGTGAAATTCCGTGTACCAGACGGGACAGAACATGATAAAATAAGGCACACAGAATTTTGCCTATTACAATGAATTTTGGATGAGATCTCGCAAAATCTGACACAATGCAAAGTTCAGAATTTTGACCGGTTGTGATGTTTTTTTTGGTTTAATCAGCAATTAGATTATATTTTATGTAAAAAAGAAAAATTTATTATTTGAAGGTCAAGAATAATCATATTTGGCACTAAATAAGTGTTACTCTGTGGTTGGCAACAGTATTTAAAAATCAATAGTTGACATTCATTATGGCAAACCACAACAGGGACTTTTTCAGATTTTTCAGATTTTTCAGATATCAACGCATGGAATAAAAAGGATTTTTTCCCTAATCCATCAACTAATCAGTTTGAATATGCTGCGTTTCGTTTTATATATATATATATATATATATATATATATAATATATATATAAATATATATATATATATATATATATATAATATTGTTCGTTGCTCGATTGATTGATTGAAAGGTCTGTCTCTGCCTAATTTGTTTTTCTTTATCTTTGCAAGAAGCGGAAACTGCATAACGAGATTACTCGTTTGAAAGAGCAATAAGGGGATTTTTTTCTTTAATTCACAGTTGAGTGCTTGTTTTTGTAGCGGTGCAAGATGTTCGGATGGATATTCTAGGCTTGGTGACATTCGTGCAGTGCGAATTCAGAAGTTATTTCAATGTCCCTCATGCCCCTGACGCCAGAGCCATAAGTAGCACCTCACAAATTTAACAGTTTGGTTATGGACAAATCTCGTAGCGAACATCCGAGGCCAACTCGAACAAAGAAGAACCAACATGTGGTCGAGAAATCGTTTTCTGCTAGTCAACCAAATGCATCAGACGCGCAGCTTTGGAATTGGACATACAGAAAGTTACTCTACTATTCAACGAATGCTCAAAAGGACATTAATATGAAACCATACAAAATCCAGATGGTGCATGAATTACGTGATGTGAATCAAGGTTGAAGAGTAGAAATGTACGAGACCTTCATTTCATTCTGAACAGAATCCATCTCTTGGACAGCATCTGATTTAGCGATGACACGATATTTTGTGGTTCTGGGAAAGTTAACAATTGTCACGTCTAAAGACCTGAAAAAACAAGAACGCCAAAAACGGATGGATAAACAACGGATATCAGTGGAAAAACTTATGAAATGCCCATAACATGAAATTTTCTTTCCCAAACATGTAGCTCCACCTCGTTTCGCATTTGCGGTCTAACAACTCTTAAATCAGTCCTTTCTTGATCAGTGTACTGGAGGTGGACTCCACGGTCGCCTGACTTAACCCCAATGGATTTCTTTCTGTAGGGCTATGTGAAATCCAAAATTTATGCAACAAAGCCCCGAAATTTGTCCAATTTAGAAGAACGCTTAACCGTTTTATGTCGGGGAATTTCTACCGAACCATTGTTCAATTGTTGCTTATGAAATTGTGCTCAGTGACTCGTATGCACTGATATTGGTGGTACACATGTGGACAGAGCCTAGCAGAGGATTAGAAAAGATTTAGAGTGGAACTGTCTCCTTTGCAAACCTAATTCCCAGCATTGCTCCGAATAATAATTGCTTTGCGTCAGTTTCCTCAGTTATTCCAAATCTAAATTTTTTAAACTAAGAATGGACTTTTAAATCTTCCTACAAATAAAAAATTAGTATTAATCCAAAGCAGCAAAAGTTTTTGAGGTTTGGAAATGAACAAGACAAATGTCTTGATATTGTTCGATTCTTGTCCATAATAGGCTATAATTTAAGAATTTTGTATTATCTCTTATCAGGTTTTTAATGTTTACGATTTTTGTATGAAACTATATACTGTATATTCGTGTTTCCTTTAATTTAGTTAATTATATCAAATAATGCACCAATTTTAAATTGGTTATAAGAAAGTCTTAATTCAGCGACTATTGTACTTTCGGATTTTATTGGTAATTTATTTTATTTCGAAGGACCACTTTGGGACTAATAATATTTCCGTCTCCCTCTAGGCCAGTGGTATTTAACCTTTTTCGTACTGTTACCCTTTGAGCTAGCCACAAAACCGTAATTAACGCCCTCCCCTTTTCAAATGGCAAATGTGAGAAAAGGAAAATTAGGAAAGAATAAAATTTTAGTGGAACCCTAACTCGGCCTTTTTTTTTTTTTTTTGAGACAAGGCGGCAGCTCCTTAACCCCCGAAAAAGGCTAAATACCACTTAAATACCAGGTTAAATACCACTGCTCTAGACCAAATAATGCCTGTTCGATCGCGTTATTCTACCGAAATAATAAACAGGGTGAGGTTGAATGAGAAGTTATATTAAAGTCCTTGATTGACTAGTAATACCTGATGTTAACGAGTGCCTAACAACTTAAGAATTAATTCACCTGCGATATTAAGAGTGCCCTCGATGTAGATAGGACACTAATAATAACGTAATTAGGCAAATTAATTTTGAATTAGTTCCAAGCCACGTAAACTGCTAAATGTGTTACTAATTAGTGTGTTTAACAAAGATATAATAAATACTGATTACAGAGAAAAATTGAAAGCGTTATCATCAGCTTTGCTAAAGCTAGGCTATAAGGCTTTCTGTAAGTAACTGAAAGCTCGTTTCAGTTACGTTAATTTTACTGTAATGTGAAATACTAAAAAAAACTCAGAAATAGTAGTTCACAAAGGTTATTGACCAGCAAATGGTTCTGAATAGGAATAATGAATTTGAAAATTAAATTTGTAAAAGTGAACGGAAAATTGTCTAGCTTCATCCAGTGCTGATCCAAGAGTGATTCATCAACATGGTGCCTCCCACAATGCATTGCGAAGAAGCCATGGTGCGCGGACTGATCAGCAGTCGAAGAATTTTCGTTCTTCCCCCGCGTTATATTTCCTCTGAATTGGAACTTTTTTATAAAAATTGCAGTACTTGGAGAACAGCTGCTTATGGTGACGTTAGCTTGCTTTTGGAAAAATCTGACGGTAGCGACTGTTTGTTTGAATATATATACATACATACATTATACTATTATAACTTTTTAAAATTTGTCGTAAGAAATTTACGACAACTACAGATTCTGTCTTGCAGTTTGACGGTACAAGATGGAGTATCATATAAACTGGGAGAGCCTTACCTTTCGTACAAACTTATTGTTTCCTTACTCGGATGGAAAGAAAAATAAAAACGGTCCTTCACAATTAGGCTTCCATATCAACCACGTCAATTTAAGTCCTTCGACTAAAGTTTCTGTTTCTAGATTCGAAAGCTCGTTTGAAAGAGGATGAAAGAACTGGCTTCAGTTTCACAAATTCAAACTTTTATTTTTGCTTTAACTTGGGAATAGCTGTTTTTGGTCAATTTTAATGCGCTGAATTTAAATCTGCAGATAAAAATGCTGTATCACTCGCCATTTTTTAACGAATCATAAAAACAAAATAAGCAATTTATTACTTAACCTTTTAAAAATGCTTCCTTTTTGCCTTGCATTTATGACTTGCATCGGGAGTCTCGCTGATTAAGGACCAACAGTAGTCAGCCAGCATATTTGAGTTCCACTTTCCTGCATATCTTTTTTCCATGCTAGAAATATCCTGATGGAACTTTTCTCCGTGTTCGTCGCTGACCGCACCCAAGTTTTGTGGAAAAAAATTCAAATGTGAATGGAGAAAATGGATCTTCAATGACATATTGGACCCCCTTGCTTCATATGATTTTAGCATGTGTTCTGCAGTAGCAGCATAGTTGTCGGATTTAACTTTCCTAAGAAATTAGCAGTGATATCTTTGAACACCTGCCGCACTGCTTTTTCAGTCTCATTTAAAAGATCATCAAAGTGGTTGTCAGCCATAAGTGCTCGGATTTGAGGTCCAATAAAAATGCCTTCTTTAATTTTGGCATCGCTCAGTCCTGGGAATTTTTCTCAAATAAAGGAATCCTTCGCCATCCTTATTCATAGCTTTGACGAAATTTTTCACTAAACCAAGTTTAATGTGGAGGGGTGGCAAAAGAACCTTTACTGCGTTGAAAGGGGCTCATGGGAAACACTTTTCTCTCCTGGTACTAAGCTTCGCCTAACGGGCCATTCTTTAACCACATAATAATGATTCTTGGCTCTGCTATCCCACTCGCATAAAAAACAGCAATACTTTGTAAAACCTTGCTGCATGCCCATAAGAAGTGCAATGATTTTTAGGTCGCCGCATATACTCCATTCGTATTTATGGTAACTAATGGTCTGGAGAATCAAAGCCATATTCTTATGGAATTTCTTCGTGTGTGTTGTATGTGCTACTGGAACAGAAGAACACACATTCCCAGTATGCAAAAGCACCGCCTTTAAACTATACTAAGAGGAGTCTATGAACAGTCACCACTCATGTGGTACATGTTTTCGTCCTAGCGCCTCCATTAGTCCATTGACGTCATTGCAATATGCAAGATCACCGTTCATAGAATAAAATTCTGCCAGGTTTTCCTGACGCTTTCGAAATAATGTTACCTTCGTACCTTCTTGTAAAAGATTCCACCCTTGTAGTCTAGAGGCTAATAGCTCCGCTTGAATTTTGGACAAATTTAGGTCTCTCCCTGGGATATCACGTGAGGAGCGGACGTCAGAGGCTGAAAATCTGGATCAAGATCATAAGAACATGACGGCTCATTTTGGCTGTCTTCATTAAACTCCTCTTCGACCAGTGTCCATGTATCGGGTGGCTTAGGTACAGGGAGACTATTGTCATGAGGAATAGGTATAATGGCTGACTGCAAGTTTGGATACATTATTACATGCTTGGACTTGGAGGAAAAACCGGACATATTTGTTAATCAAAAATAACAATCAGTAGCATGATCTTTTGGCTCTCTCCATACCATCGGGACAGCAAATGGCATTGACACACGTGTACCTTTTAACCAACCTCGTAAGTATCGTGCACAACTGCTACAACAGAAGTGTGGCGCCCAGCTCTTATCCTGATTATCAATCTTGCAATCGAAGTACAATTCATACGCCTTCTTTATCAGAGGAGACAATATTTATTTTTGGAATTTTAATGTAAGTTCTCCACATATATAACAAAATTAATTTGGATTGTTAGAACACTTGCGAGGCATTGCAACTAAATATAAAGCGCGTTTTCATTCTGCTCTTTTGATTCACTAAAATAGACAATAAAAACTAAACACAAATCAAAATTATCCACAAAATAGGCTGAAATACATATCGAGCAACTGATTAAGACTGATTAAATGATCAGATAACAAACGGGTAATATATAATTATCACGTGATAGTCGTATAATAGTGACCATCACATGATAGTCACGTGATCCCACAAAAACAGTGGGTGATGGAACAATATAACAATATGAACGCGATTTTTTAAATCGGCACATGCGAAAACATAAAAATCAGCTGAGTTTTATACCAAGGCAAAAATCAGTTTTTATCAGTGAGCTTTTGGCTTAAACGAACGAAATTTAATTGGCCACGAGTTTTTACACCAATTTAATATAAGAAATTGGAATCTCTGAAAAAATAATTCTACATGCAACTGTTTTCCAAAGTTCATTGTAAAACCTATCATCGGTACACACAATACTTATTATTAAAAATATTAACATACGCTGGACTTCAAATATTTTTAAATTATCTTCTTATGGGCTTGAAAGCAAAACAAGAAATCGACAGCATTAGCCGAATTTTTATCTCCAAACTACCATATAATGTACATTACATGTTAATAATCGTACTGTGAAATCTCTCTCTCTCGTATCAAAAGAAAAATTAAATCACGTGTGTTCGTATCGTATCTATAAATACGCTTGTAATGAAGTCAATTCATCGTTCATTTGGCAAAATAACTCGCCAATTTAAAGACTGATTTAAAAATCATATCGAGAGTGCGTTGAAGTCTGTCGAATATTTTACTCACAGATCTGATGAATTTTTTAAAAATCCGGACTATTCTCATTTTCGACACGGATCATCCTATAAAAAAAGTAATTTCATAATTCCATGTATAGCTAATGACACTGACCTCATTCTCTTAAAAATTCTCTTTGTTTCAACTCGTAAACCAAACATAAATTACAGTTGAAATTTCAGTTTAAAAAAATTAAAGATGAGCTATAGCCGCTCCAAATAGTCAGTACTGAGTTTGCCGGTTTTTTAATAATTATTTCCATGATTATATATATATACACAGGGTGTCCATAAAGTCACGTATCATCGGAAAATACACACTCAAAACATGTTTGTAAACGAAAAAGCAGGTTTCTTTGAATGTTCCTCAACATATTTGGCCTGATGGAGACATAAATAAATAGACATTGCTTATGTTCCTATGATGCGTGACTTTATGGACACCCTGTATGTACTGTATATATATGAGGTGTCGCGAGTACGAGGGGCGAACTCGCGAAACCAATTTTGAGATACACACGTTTAAACTTTTTGACTATTGTGTACGAGGGAGCACATCGCGCAAATACACGTATTGAAAATAACTACATTTTTAGCGTACGAAGGGGGTTATAATGGCCCGGTTGTCTGGGATAATCTCTAGGAGCGCTACATTTTTCAATATTAAACATACACTCAAAACATATACCATTTGAAAGCTCACATTTTTCTGAGTCTAAAAATGTAGTAATCCAAAAGTATCAATATCAAATAAGAAGTAACGATTTAATTAATTGTTTGACGCGTGACGTCATTAACTACATTATAAAGGTTGGCTAAGTTATAAATCTTCAGTCTGTGTTGTAAGATGGTATTTTTGGTAATTGTTACGCTAACGGCTAACCTAACCTAACATGAATATGTTATTACATTATCATTTGTATAATTTAGGTCTCGGGGATACTGTATATAATATGAGCGGTTTAAGGGTGGTATAAAAATACACAGATAAGAGATGGAGTTATATTCCGTTAAGTTTCGGCCCAAACCTTGCTCGCACAGAATGACACGAGTTAAGCACACAATATTCAAATGCAGACTCGTGGCTTCACCTGAGTGGCTGATTTTTGTTGGCCCCGCCCTTTCTGCTAACTTCACCATAATTTTTCCCGTTATTTTGGCTAAAATAACATATATATATATATATATATATATATATATATATTCTTGACAGTAATAAAAAAAAAAAAATTGTTTCAGGTATCATGGATCCGGCAACGAGACTTGCATATTCTAACAGTCGGAATTTTCACCTATACAAGCGATGACAGATTTAAGGTTAGTAAATATTTATCACTTATTAACAGTAACCGAAGTACAGCTGTGGAAAAAAGTTCTCCCAGGAAAAAATCTATATACAAATAAATAAATTTCTAATTGGCTGAAAAATATCTTTACCTCACTCTTTCTCCCTTTTTTCATGAGTGGGTATTGAAATCGCTGTTCCTCCTGCGGACACTTTTCCCAAAAATGTTCCTTATCCAACCTTCCCTCCCCGACAACTATTAAGTGGGAAGAAAAACGCAATATATTAAAAACATTAAAAAAATATATGTTGTCATTTTGTCATGATTGAAATGCAAATATGCTTTAAGCCTTCCAAATAAATAAATATATGCTTACATATTTTTTTTAAAGAAGATTACGGCTGCTACACCCCCCCCCCCCCCATACAGTAAATTTTCGACGATTGACTTTGACACTTTAAATTGAGAAAGTTAATTATAATATTACTTTCCATTATTTCAATATAATATTTGATTAATGGTTTATATGTCATGTTTATTGATCGCACTAAAGCTGTTAATCTTTCCTGTATTGGCTTTATAAAATGCTTTTTATGTAATTCTTTGAACAATACATCACTGAAAGGGAGGAGGGATACTGTGCTACCAAAGATTATTTATATCTAGTCGGTCCATGCTCGCATTATAGCATAAATAATTTTTTAACAAATTTTAAGCCAGTGAGACCTTAACATTTACCTTAAGTTCACGAGCTGCTTCGATTTTGAGTGCAGCTTCGCAAATTTGGTTCCATTGGCTTTGGATGTGAAGTTCAAAAATTTGATACCTGTGTGGTATTTTCATAAATTTATTATCTCACTGACTTTTCCTCGACTTTACAAAAGAGTGAAATTTTTGTACAAGCGTGGCCTGACTAGATATAGGAGGATTTGGTACTACTATTATCTTCCTTTATCAGTATTAGCTAAAGTGGTCCCTGCATTGCTGGGGCTTTCGGCCTCAGTAATTGGGGGCCTGCGGTCCCCCAATTACTGGGGGTCAATAGTTTTCGGTCAAAAGAACGCAGCCAAGAAAATATTAAGCTTCACAAATCTTGATACAATAGGTTCGGATGTGAAGCGTAAGATTTTCATTGCTGCGTTCTTTTCTAGTTATATTGATCGAATAATTGAAAAGAACGCAGCAATGAAAATATTAAGGACCGAGAGTAAAAAGTTGAAACAAAGCAAAGCGCATTTATTTCTATGTTCAAAATCGCTTAATAGTAAATTGAAGGTGTCTCTAGACCAGTGGTTCTTAACCTGGGGGGCGCGCCCCCCTAGGTAATTTCCAGGGGGGGCGCGATCCCTTGGGGAAAAACACTAATTGTATTTGTTATTCTCTTAACGAGAGCATGGGCTAATATTGAGAAGTTTATGAAAAAATGCAAAAGTATCCCCCTCCAAGGGGGGCGTGGAGGGAAGGACCAATTCCTAGAGGGAGCATGGTAGTAAAAAGGTTAAGAACCACTGCTCTAGACAGACACAGACAGGACTGGCTTTTTATAGTATGGAAGAGTTAGTGAATTGAGGGGTGGGTAATAGGCAACAAATTCTTTTTGTTTTGAAGGTCACCTCTCGGATGATCACTGATCAGCGTATTCAGCACCCAATTATTAAAAAGCGAATGCGAGACATGATGCTATTGTCAAACCATTTATGTTAATTTGGGGTTAATGAGAATTATCTTAGATTTTCCATAGACATTTTCTTAAATCCAAATATATTTTAGCGCATTTTAACCCTTAACCTTTTGGCGGCTCTACTGAGCGAAACTGAAAGTGTGATATAAATTTGGTGTGATTTATTTCAATAGGCTTGAAGAAACTCATAAATAGTCATGGTGGAAACTTGTGTTATTTATTATTCAATTTTAATTCATTATTTTTTTATTTTAAGAGTTCAGAATAAGGATTTTTTCTGATAGTATCAGAATCGTACATTTATAATTCAGTTTGTCGTCGCGTCGGTACAAAACATTTCATACATAACAGATCTTTTTGTTTTTTATTTTCCTTCGAGGGCGCAAAATAGAACGTTTGTGTCGAAGCGTTGACAAACTGAATTATAAATGTATGACTCTGAGTAATTAAAAGTGAGTTGCTTTCTATATTTTGAGAACTCTCCTTTGGGAGTATTTTCTGCAATGTTCCACTATTTCGCTTCATAAACTGAAAATGCGAGTTTCGTATGAAAATACGTACAATGGATAGGATCACGTTTATGAGTTCGATCTGAGAGGAAAACTAGTGGTATTTACTGAAGCCTTTACAGTATTTATCATTTGGAATGGGTCGTTAACGAGTGAATTATAGACAGCTGCGAACATTTTATGAATGAATGCATTTTTGCGCGTGTTCGCAGTCTTGATCAGTCGGCATAAGCGCTTATTGCTATATTCTCAGTACGCTTAGAGACAAATTATAGCTACATATTTCAAGAATAAATAGCCCATTTTGTCCAGTCCTGCATGCGTACGACTTGGAGACCAATCGATTTACTTCTGAATTCGTAAAGTAAACATAGTATCATTTGATAATTATGTATATATATAATCGAATCTTACTGACTTTGAGAAGTATTTCATGATCGTTTCCCAAAGACCAAAACTTTTGTGGAAATTTGGACCTTTGGCCTCACGGTTTCAATTTGCTGTGAAAGCTACAATAATTTTTTTTTTTTTTAAAGGTGATTTTGTGCCCAAACAATTTTTAGCCAATCTTTTAGTCCAGAGATAAATATTAAAATAAGAAATTACATTCGTATTTAATTTTCATTATTACATCAAATTCGTATTTTAAAAGTCCCATTTTAATATAAATATAGCGTATTTACTCTATACAGTCCCAGCCAAAAGGTTTGGAATAAAAATGTTTCGAGGAATTGCATTTTTATCGTCGGCTTAATACTCAGTTGGTCCTCCCTTGGAATCAATGATTGCTTTAATTATATTAGGTATGGACAAGATAAAGTTTTGGCACAACTTCAAGGTCATATCGGATTCCCAAACTGTTTTTATAATAGAACAAAGATCTTCACCGCATGGTATCATAGCTTCAATTTTAGAGAAGAGACTTTCAACTTCCATAGGATTGAAGTCAGGAGAATTACAAGGCTATTCCAGAGTTCAAATGTGGTTTTCCATAAGCCATTTTTTTTCCAGTTTTAAGTGTACGGCAAGGTATGCTGTCGCGTTGGAACCAGGAATAATTGCACTTATGCACTGTGCTCGGAGAATGTTGTTCGAGGATAAGTGGACAAGAGAATTCACAGTAATAAATTTTGGAAGATGTTTATGGTAGCAGTACATTATTTAAAATGATGACGTTGCTTGGGTAGACGTCAGCCCAAGCTGCATGTTCTGGCTCTCGCTTCAAAAAAATAAAAACCCTTGACCCTTTGTTCAGTGGTCGAAGCAGCATATTCTTGCAAAAATGAAACTTTTCTGCTTTCATTTAGTGTATATATATATATATATATATATATTAAGGTAGGTTGATTTTCCGCATTTTTCTAGATATCGACTTTGGACTAGTTGAGATAGTCAGGGCTTAATATGATGATAACTGACAAAACATTTCAGATCCCTAGCTTTAATCGTTTTTTGAGGAAACCGTTTCAAAAATCGTCAAAAAATCGTACCGAATAACACCGCATTTTCGCAATTTTCGGCCGAAAAAATCATGCTATTTTCATAAAAAAAAATCCTGAGAAAAGTTACAATTTTATTGAAAAAAAAGTAAAAAAACATGTACAGAGTCAAATAGACACATTTAGATCCCAAGATCATCATAATTTTCACTGTAAGAGCCCTTAGAAGCAAAGGAAGGCCTCATCTGGCGGCTTAGGGCTTTGGCCAGAATGTGTTTGTGCCTTGATTCGAGTCCATAAACAGTATGGGAAGCTTCAGATGTCAGCTTCACGGCCCTTTCAACACTCTGAGAATGTGAAGGCAGATCAGGCAGCTCCAGCAGTTCCAGCTTGGTGCCATTCAGCAATGCTTCTTGAAGCTCCTGGTCAGAAAAGTCTTCTGTGAGAGCAGGTTCACAGATGCCACTTTGAGAAAGGTTGATTAGTTCTGACCAGTGGGTAGCTTCAATGTTGATACCCGAGTTCTATAAATCCCCATAATCGAATTTTTTTTCAGAAAGAAGGTAAGATTATTTCCATTATCAGAGGGGAGGGGGGAATTGGGATAAGAAAATGTGAAAAAAAAATTCAGTTATGGGAATTTATAGAACTCGGGCCTTTTTTTTATTAAATAAATCCCCATAATCAATTTTTTTTCACATTTTTTAAAATTAATAAATGCTTACCTGATGGACAGAATTTTCTTGAGAGCAGCTTCTCTCACTTCCAAGTCATCAGACTTCATCATGGAGTACAGCACATTCTCGGCAGCAAGGCAAAAGCATTGTACTTCAGGTTCTTGAAAGCAACACCCTGGATTTCTTCAGACTGCTGCTTGATCCTCTGGATCATGTTGAAGATGTACAGCTGCTGATTGTGGAACTTGCTGTCCCTTTTGATCTCAAACCAACTGACTGCATACACTTCCACAATGAACTTGATGGCCTGGTAAAGCTTATCCTGTAGTTCTGGAGGGTAAGCACCTCTGGTCCACAGACACATGGTTTAATGGTCCAATTTTCCAGGCAGCAAATCTTGGGTTGACTTTGCCCTGGAAATTCCAAGCACATACTCCAAAAGAAGGCTCTGGTCGCTACTGAGATCATTCAGTGTCTCCTCAGCAAATTCCATGTCATCCAGGGGGCCACTGAGCTTGGTGAATTCCACTTGTGGCAGATCTTGGTAGTCAATTTCACAGAGTTTTCCCAGCGGACCAGTGAAAGCAGTGGGACTTTTGGTACTGCCATCAAGATGCTTGAAAACAGCTCTGAAAGGAAGCTCATTCTGATGGAGTGAACAGCCAATGGTGTGCAATTTCCGCTCAATTTTATTTTCCAGAGCTGTTGCAAGGCCTCCCTCCCAGCCAGTGTTTGTATTTGTGTTGTCAAGGAGGACAGCTTTCAGGGTATGAACACTGTTAAACTCCTCCAAGACACTAGCAACTTCTTCACGAAGAAGAACTCCAGTCGCACCTTTAATTGGGATGACTCTGTGAGTAAGATATGTTCCACTTTCAGTTCCCGGCTCCTTTGTGAAAGTCAAATGGTGCTCTTGTCCCTTTCCTTTCTTCAGCTTAGTCTCCACATTTTCACCCTTAACTTCTCTGTACAGCAAAGTGTCCTTGTCAACTTTCTCATCAACCCCAATACAGACTAACTTTTCCAGACCCTCATTGTGCTTTTCATCACTTTTCACTTTCATTCTGGCTTTTTCCCTGTCCATTTTCGATTTATCAACTATTATCTGTTTCACATCAAGGCCAGGCTTAAGCAGGTCCATAGCTTGTAAGTCCAGGAGGAAGGCATTAGCAAGACTTGCCCCAAGATTGGAAGAAACATCACCCCTGATCAGTTCCATGGCATATCTGGGGGTTTTCAAAGAGCTGTAACCTCCACTTGGGTGCCTCCTTGGCTTGAACTCTTCAGCTTCACCACCAGATGGCTGAAATGAAAATAAAAAATAAATTACTAAAGCGAAAATGGGGGAAAATAGGGGAAAAAGTAGAGAAAAATATGGGTAAAATTCGGCGGAAATAAGAATAAATTACTTAAACGAAAATGGGGGAAAAAGTGGGAAAATAGGGGTAAAAATGGGTAAAAATTCAGGTAAAAAGTCGGCTAAAAAAGAATAAATTATTAAAGCGAAAATGGGGGAAAAAAGGGGGGAAATAGGGACAAAAAGTAGGGATAAATTTGGGTAAAAATGGGATAAGATATAAGAAAAAAATATACCTCTCCTGATTCTCCTGAGCTGGATTCAAAAGAAATATCTTGTGAAGGTGTGGAGGCAAAAGTGGCCAAATCCACTTCCTGCTGCTGTTGAATCTGGCTCTGTAATCTTTCTGCTTCAGCTGCAGCCCTCTGGTCTCTCTTCACAGCAGCTTTATCCACAGATCCCAGCTGGAAAGAGCCCTTGGGTCCTATTTTGGCCCTCTGATCTCTCAAGTATTCCCTCTCCTCTACTGGAACCTGAAATATTAAAGTATATTAAATAGCGGATCTAAAATAAGAGATAAAATCCTGAAAAGAAATTGATTATTAATTTCTATTACCAGGTGGGGGGAAAAGCAGATTACAGGAGGAAAATGCGGATATTTTTCAATTACAAGCATTGAATTTCCTTCCATTTAAAAGGCACCTAATCGCACTAAGTTAGGCCAGTTAAAAGTTACAAAAATAATAGCATTACCTTCCTACTGGGAGGACAAGTGCAGATTATGTGCTGTGTTTGACAATTTTCTTTCTTGCACTTCACAGCATTGTCATCACAGGGACGAACAGGTAGCTTACAGGTGCAAGCAGAAATGTCAAAAAGTTTATCCAGCTTTTCCTCCAGATTCTGCTCCTGGACTGTAGGAAGAGATTTTCTGTTTATCTCTCTCGCTTTCTTGAAGCACACTTTATTCACCAATTTCACTACATAATATTCCTCATACAGGGGCAGCCGCGGGTTCACTGCCTGCCAGATCTCAATCACATCCTTTGCTATCATTTTAGCAATATCATAGTCTTTCAAGTCCGGGTGGCTGTTTTGGAGGAAATAACTGCACTGAATAACTTGGCGGAGGGTAGGAGGCTCTGGTTTATCCAAAGGGGAAGGCTGGCCACTGAATTTTTTGGCACTATCACTTCGAGTTAACACTGCAGACTTCCGTTTTTTACCCATTTTTATGAAATATCTGAAAATAAACACAATTAAATGAACGCATCATAAAATAACTTAATTTAATACACATTTTATAGGTAAATATCATTAAAAAAATACAAAATAATACACTAATAAACATCTATAATGCATTTACAATAAGTTTCAAGCATCGTTTTTTAAAAAAGCCGAACTTTAATTGATTATTTTGCTGAAATAAGGTCCGATATTTTGTTTGTTTACATTGTGCGAATGCCGCGCGCGCGATTTTACGTGTAAAATTCGGCAATTTTACAACTTAAAAATAATTAACAATCCTCAAAAAATACAATCATTTTCACAAATATGAGTTGGTGCAACGTTTTTTATACATTAATACCTTTCTATCTAGACTGGTCCAAGATCACAGTTCCAAAATCAACCTACCTTAATATATATATACAGGGTGTACATAAAGTCAGGATCTATTTTTGTGAAGCACTTGGAAATTATATGGAATTCAATCATAAAATGCTAAAGTGGTAACATTTATTAAATAATTAAGAGTAGGATTCGACGTGACGCCCATCACTATCCCTGCACATTACTTCGTTGAAAAGTAATGTAAAAATCTTTGCACTATCAATATAAAATTAATTAATGCAAACTGTGACTGCATATTTCAAAATTGCAATAAATTTAATTAATTAATTTGTTTGCAAAATATACACGAAATTAATAATATATATATATATATATATATATATATAATATATATATATATATATATATATATATAAAATGTATATATAAATGTATATATATATATACACACGTAATTATATATTACAAGTGAATTTTATCGAAAAGGAAATGGAGAAACTCTATACTTAATATCATTACCTAAAAACTGTCCAAGAAAAGCAAAATACAAATCTACCTTTTGTCAAATTAGCCTCCGGCCCTTCACCCTTCTTCACTATGAGCATAAAAAACTATTCCTGTTATATTTTATTATTTTTACGTATTTTAGCATATTTCAGTTCAGGAAACAAGGTCCATTTTATAGTTGGTCATTTTCTAACTTTAGAATATGCAAAATTGAGACTCAGAAACGACATATTCCAGAAATTTGAGTGTGATTGTAAACTTAGCCGTGCCTGCAGATATACTTAAAAAAAATATATATATATATTTATTTATTTATTTATTTTGTGTGTGTGTGTGTGTGTGTGTGTGTAAGCTAGCAAATAATGGACGAAACAAACGGAGAAAAAATTTCGTTTACATGTAATTTTAAAATACTTTTTTTTGACCACCATCCGATGGACTATGACTCTGCATTGCGTCAACAGATGGCGCGGCGGAGCTCTGGCTCACAATAAGTGGAGATTATTGCTCGATTACCCCTCCCCCCTTAACTTTTTCTGCGTCGGACGAGAGACTCCTCTTAATTGAAGAAAGAAGGCAGGGAGCAAACCCGAGCACTTCAGCTTATCTTTCCGAACCGGAAACACTCATTTGGATGCTGAGAAGGGTATTATCATTAATTAATAAATACAACTCCATAATTTAGCCTTTGAACAAACTGATTATTAACTATTTTCAGGCGTACCATCAATTACAAAAGTCTTGATATACTGGGCCACGTCTACCTTAATGGCACAGTGTATCAAGACTTTTGGAATCTATCGTGCATCATAATTTATATTTTTTGTACTAACACTTTGTATTAAATAATTATAATTCAAATAATGAAATTGAATTAAAATTCTCCCGTTTTTTGCTCGTAAATATATTTTATTAAAAAGTTTTAATGTTTCTTCAAAAAGCTTTTTTTTTTTCTTTTAAACAAAATATATTTGTTCGTTTCCCAATATTCAATTTTCTTTAATCTAATTAATGATATGCAGCACGCAGAGATATTTTATATAGTGTGTGTATATATATATATATATATATATATATATATATATATATATATATAGTGTGTGTGTGTGTATACACGTACAGGTCACACCAAAAGTCATCCCCATGGGGGATATATATTAGCGTGTAGCGTCATTGGGCGAAGTGTAACTGATCAAGAGGCACATTTCAGGTTTTGTACAATTGACCTCCCTAAATTCAAAAATGAAACAAAATTTTTTTGTGACAAGTGCAACACCTCTTTTTTCGCATGTGAAAATTGCTAGTTACCCATAACTTTTGGACACTTGCTTTCCTAGGGTTTGAGCTATCATTTGACCCTTACAATGTACTGCTTTTCAGGAAAAATAGAAAAATTTATTTTTGGAATAAACACATACACTGTAGGTAGACTAGATAGTTTTATTTAGTAAATGATACATTAAAATCTTGTTTAGTTTTGAATGACGGCATAAAGTCACGGGATTCAAGTACTGCTCTAATGTAACCATCTCTTGAATCCTTTCCATACACTGGCCCAGACGCTTCAGTTACCATCCTAACACAGCGTTCTACACCTTGGGAGTGACATGGTATCCGGACAACAAGGGGCTCTTCAGTGATCTTATCGAGTTGTTCGACGGAGAACTGCTTCGTGAGTGGTGGTTCCATTGTGCACTCCTCCACTGGTGGAAGTAAATCTTTCAAATTCTGAGCACTTTGTTTGATCTTTGGTGGCCGAAATTCTCTGACTTGCTGTTGAGCAGGTTTGGGAGCTCGTCGAATGGTCTGGATTACATCGATGGCCAATTTCCGGTTTGCTTGATCTGCATCTGCAAGCATTGCCAGTAGAACATTTTCAGGGTGAGCCCAATATGCATTTCTTTGGATCACAGGCCATGTGACAGTCTTGCTAGCTGGTGGCAGTAATCGTAGCAGCTTGATTTGCTACAGGAAATGTTTTTGGCCATCTTTGCACCTTGGATGGCACTTGATGCTAAACCACATGGGTCCATAGTGGCACACGACAAACTGTGTGAGTGAATACAGTTCATCACTTGGCTGCGCCATCGCTACATATAGCCGACAAATTCTGCTGGCAGTTGTAACCCATCTTGCATGGGAGATTGGTCCAGGCTTCTCTCGTAGAAGATCTTCATTAGTGACACCAGTCCTCATCGCTTTCATCATTCTGTAGAGGTAGGCTTGGTCACAACTCAATTCAGTAAGGTCAACATCCGGGAGAGTGTGGCCATCAGCAATACATTGAATTCCTCTAGAGGAAAGTGGCAAACTTTCACATGTGGCCAAAGTTTTGCCAATTGGTCCTTTCCATTGAGTTGCAGATTCTGTTTGGCCGATGAGTTCCTTGCACAAGTGGCGCAGTGGGAGTTCATTTAAATGCAGACTACAGATGAACCAGTGCAAAGGGCGACCCAAGCGGCACTCTAGCAGGTGTATTGCTCCACTTCTGTGCCCTGTGTTTGTGGCTGTGCTGTCGGCTCCCACTGCAATTATCTTGTCTGCAATACCCATTTCTTCAATCGCATTTTGAAGTCCATCCACAATGACAGTGCCAGTTCCTCGTTCCAGTGTCAGATGGCTTAGATAGAAGATTCCAGGCTCTCCGACCAACACACAGTGGTCCTCAACTTTCTTTGTGCTGTACCATTTGTTCCCCTTTTTCTCTTTGACAAGTGTCATGTCTTTCCGCCCATCAAAAAATAAAGCAGTGACTTCCACATCGTGGTAAGTTACGGCTTCCTTCAGATCCCTCCGTACCTTCTGCCGTGCTCTCCATACTTTGTGGTGGTCAATTACGTTTATCTGATCATCAGAACTAATGATGCCATAGTCAACCAATGTTGCAGTGCTGATAGCTGCAGCAGCCCTGTTCGATACACCATACCGGTCAGCTTCCAAAGCAACAATGGGTATCGGTGTGATGTTCCTGTCCTCCTGGGCACTATCACCCATCCACTCATCACCAACACTTTCACCACTGGAGTCTGCTTCTGCTTGAGCTGATTCGACCACATCTGCAGAGGGTGCTACCTCTTGCCGTTCCGTTTTTCTTCTATTCTCCTCTTCTTGTCTTTCTTGCATCCTATCCTCTCTTGACTTCCTTCTCTCCATCATCTGAGTCACATTCGTATCCACCCGACTGATCTGCATGATCCGCGTGGTTCTCTGGTCGATCAGAAAGGCATGCTCTCGTCGTGGAACTTTCATTTCTTTTTCACAGCGGCATGCAGACAGATCATCGCATTGGCAGACAGCTATGTCAAACAATTGATTCAGGCTTTCCTCGAACTTCTTGGTTTTTGTGGCCTGCTTGCCTTGCTTCGATGCTTGTGAGCCATTTTCTATCAATCGGAGCAGCTTGGTCTTCACATTCTTGATTGGCTGTGATGGAATGTTAGCACGATTCCAAAGGTCAATGAGTGTTTGGCATACCTCCGGAAGAATCTCCCTGTTGCTGGTGTACTTGTTCTCCTTCAAGAAGAGGAAATGCCTTGCAACTTGTATACGGGTTGAAAGTTCAGACAGAGGAAGCTCTGATAGTGGAGAACCAAAGACAATGTAGCTGGCAGATCCCCGTGTTCTTTGCGTGCTCATTGTACCAGCAAAACTCAACAAGTATCACACAGGAACACTGAAACAAAAACACAAACGTATAAATAAAAAATATATATGATTATGAGTATATATATATATATATATATAAGGCTTGGTTTATTGGTAAACAATAAGTTTACCTATATATATATATATATATATATATATATATATATATATATATATATATATATATTGCACACACATGTATTATGCATATAAATATCCATAGGTATATATATACCCTAAGACATATAAAAACTTATAAACAATGTAAAACACAACAAAACGAAGAAATGTGTATAATGTATATATCACAAAACGCACCTCTCGTTAGTACCTTGGAGTTTTTGAACACCCCATCCACAGAAAAAACACTTGTTTCTCTCAAGCGAGCTAGCGTAGAACTAAGAAATTCCAGGGGATGACTCACTGAGAATAATTAGAAAGCTGCCAGAAGTACCATGTCAGGCAGTGTGGCCAACTGTAATTAACAAGAATTTTGTATTTTTTACATGCGAAAAAGGTGGTGGTCTACTTTTTGCAGAATTTTTTTTATTTCTTTTCTGAAATCAGCAAGGTTGATTGTACAAAACCTGAAATGTGCCTCCAGATCGCTCATAACGCTACACGTTAATATATATAAAAGGTGATTTTTGTAACTTTTGGCACTTTGTATTTATTTTATTAAGTGAAATAAATCATGCAATTTTTACCATACCTTCTCTACATATGGGGAATTAGTTCCCTAGTGCGAAACATGTTCTACGTGATGTCTTTTAAGGTCATTAAACCTTTGCACACGAATCAACAAAATTTTGCAGTACTCCGGACACAGAGTATTCGTTGAAATCTGAGAAATTTCTTGTTCATTTGATGCTTTCAGTTCTTTTATTGCTGTTTGTGGATTCTGTTGAAAAACCTATCTTTTAAATAACTTCACAAATAAAAGTCACGGGTTTTAAACAGATGTGACCCCTGTGACTTTTATTTGTGGGGTTATTTAAACGATAAGTTTTAAACAGAGATGACTCCTATCTTTTAAATAACCCAACAAATAAAAGTCACTGGAGTTTAGATCTGGTGATGTTGGTGGCCATGATATTCTTTGTTCATAAACTGCAGGAGGTCTGTTGGACAGGGCTCTTCCGTCGAAAGTAACGTGAACTGATAGAACAACACATAGAGCATATTTTGCATTAAGGGACTAATTCCCCATGTGTAGAGAAGGTACATTAAAATTTTCATGTTTTTATTTTAGTTAATGAAAAAAATATGAACCTTTTAAAGTGTCACGTGTTTAAAAAATCAACAAATATTTGTTCGGCGAATACAACAAAGTGCTCATCATTGTTATAGCTTTCAATAAGTTTTCTTGTCTTCTGTGCAAGTACGGTAACACTGACGCGGTGGCATTCTCAAGCGCTAATTCAGTCAACATGGGAAAAATCTGGTTAATACTAGTATAGGTAATCCGAAGAAAATTTGCGTTACATTCGCTTACTTTGGATTGGTTCGCGCTGTAGAGAATGGTTGGTTGAAGTAGGTACTATTGTAGTGGTGTTTAATAAAAAAATTAAAAAAATAATGCAAGAATTTTTTTGTTACAAAGTGATTTGAGTATTGTCAAACTTGTAATTGAAATTGTCAAGAACGTAATTCTGTCATTTAGTTTCCTTTCAATAATACCTAAAAAATACTACTCTGCTTATTTACTGTATATCGCATACTGTCATTCGTAATACATTGTTGAAAAGTTTGTACATTCGTCATATGTTTGTTAAAGCCGTTGCTCTGTTCATACCATTTTTCTGTCAAAAACATCGATGCGTTGACGAAATTGAAGTGAAAGATGTCGAAAGCATTTGGAGTTAGTTTAATCGCATTTGAAAAACCCTGTATTAGCAATATCCAAACTAATTTATTTAATAGATTTGACATCCTTAAACGGCTTCACGGCCGACAGTTTAAACATTAACCAAATTAATAACTTCGACATGGGGGCTCGAACTTTTGATTTTTACAGAGGGTTGACAAAAGTAAATAGACACCACGATAATTGTCATCAAAAACAAATGGCAAAGCTCATCAACGGAATGGCAGAACGTGTCACCTTTATGTAACCCAAAGGGGAAAGCAACGCGATTCTAAATATATAGAATCAATAAATCTGCTCTTATTTAGCGACTTTTATTAAATAAATATTCTGGAAAAACCAGTGTCTATTTACTTTTGTCACACACACACACACACACACACACACACACACACACACACACACACACACACACACACACAGAAAATTGTAGGAGATAGAACGGCTTGAGAAAACGAGTCGATATAGGTGAAGAACTTTGGTTTCATTTGAAAGATGAACAAAGTTTTTCTTTCATCAATCAGCCCTTAAAAGCAAACAGTCAATCCCTTAATGAAAGGGCGATTAGGCTTTTCCTCTGCATGATATGACTATGATAGATGGAAGATGTCATGTCAGCGTGTATATATATATATATGTATATATATATATATATATATTTTTATATAGTTATATATATATATATATTTTTGCATATATATATATATATATATTAGGGTGGAGCGAAAAATACGTTTTTTTCTAGTATGAAGTTCTAATAGTGATTAAAAGTTGCATTTACTGGACAAAATATGCCTGCCAAAATATGAGTTCATTTGTTTAAAGTTTTCAGCTGCCACCAGGGGGCTAAACTTAACACAATTTTGTGTAAAAAGGAAAAAAATGCTTCTATTTTAGGTGTGTCAAACTATTATAAAATTTTATCTTAGAATTATACAATAGATTGATTAAGATTCTTAAATGATAGGAATTCGTTTTGTAAAAATGCCTTTTTATATGCTTAATATCTTCAGCTGCCACAAGAGAGCTGAACTTAACACAATTTAGAGTAACTGAGTCATGTTGAGACTACACTGAATGTTGGGGGAGGGTTTGGGGAGGGTTATGGGGGAGGGTTTTGGTGTGAAGGAATTTCTTTCTGTGAGTCATCAGAACAGTGTGTTAACACTTGTCTTCTTAGGTAGTAGGCCTAGTCACTCAGTTGATCGGAGAGTTTTTTAATATGATCGGAATATTATAAAACTTTATTTTAAAGTGATTTATATAGAGATAATATTGATTTTATTATAAAATGCTTGTTATAATGTATTATATAATTTTAGTTTATTTATATAATATATATATTATATAATATATTATATATACTTATAAAATATATTATATATATTAATTATATAATGTTTTGATGTTATAGGATATTTTGTGATTGTGAATTTTTCTTAAAAATATTATGGCATCAAATACTAAATATAAACATTTCACTAGAGAACATATGAAGTGTGCCATACTTGAAGTACCTTGTGAGATGAGTGATATGCAACTACCAACTTATAACTGCATTATGAAAGATTACCTGTTCACAAAACATTTAGTGAAGGAGCAGATGAATAACAAGGAGCCTTCATTTTCTGAAATAGCAGAGGCAGTTTCCAAAAAGGTAGAAAATATTTGGAAGAAGGCCTCTTTGCCAATAGTTTCACATACACACGTTTTACAGATGATGCGAGTGTACCATGATAAATACAGGTCCTTATTAAAGCCATATAAGTCACGCAAGGATCAGCCTAAGTACAAAAATCAGCTTGAAGAATTTGAAAACTCTTCAAAATGCACTTTGTTTGACATCTGCACCTGCAAATGTAAGGAGTTTAGGAGATGCTCATGTGAAAAGAGTAAGAAAGTCCCTCCAAAAGAGCAGGATTTTTTAAATGACCAACGAACACGCAGAATAATGGTGATAGGAAGCATTGACATAGCACACACAAGACGATTACAAGCAAGAGAACATCGAAAGGAAATGGAAAAAGCACGTCTGGAATCCTCACAAACAACTAGTGCTGCTATAACCAATACGTCTAACTTACAAATCGAAACAGAGACAAGTGAACTTCAACAACTAGAAGAGATATCTGAAGATAATGAGGAAGATACAACCTCGACTCAATATGTAATATCAGAACAACAGATGCGTGAGCCACTGCCTTCATTAGCAATTACTTGTGATAGATTTAAAATGTCGGACAGAGCTGGGGCTGCTATTGCTTCTGCAGTATTGGCAGATCTTAAAATTGTTACTCCCGAAGACAAAGGGAATATTATAGACAGAAGTAAGCTAAGACGTGAAAGACAAAAACAGAGAAAGGAACTACAACAGATAGGAGAGCCAAAAACCATGCGGGGATTATACTTTGATGGCAGAAAGGATAAAACAATGATTCAAGTCCAGGAGAGTGATGGCTCTAACCACCAAAGAACCAAACGCGAAGAGCATATCAGCATAATATCTGAACCACACTCTCTGTACTTTGCACATGTGACACCTTCCAGTGGCAAAGCTAAATACATTTGCACAGCGCTAGTGAATTGCTTGAAAGAAAGGAATGTTGATATAGGGAACATCGTTGCAGTTGGCTGTGATTCGACAGTGGTTAACACTGGTAGTATTGGAGGCACAATAAGATTACTGGAAGAAGCCTTTAATAAGCCATTGCAGTGGCTGATATGCCTTTTACACCTTAATGAACTTCCATTGCGCCATCTGTTTCATCACTTGGATGGTACCACTACTGGACCAAGAGCATTTTCAGGAGAAATTGGCCGAGCACTTTCAGACTGTGAAAAGCTTCCCATAGTTAACTTCAAACCCATTGAAATTCAAGAGGACATGTGTGAAGTTGATGTAGATGACATAAGTACTGACCAGAAATACCTTCTTGAAATTCACAAGGCTATATCAAGTGGAACATTCTCAAAGAGTCTTAGTCATAAGAGTCCAGGCAATATATCACATTCAAGGTGGCTCACCACAGCAAACAGGACTCTGCGGTTATATGCAAGCACAGAGAATCCTTCAGGCAATTTCCAAGAATTAGCTACTTTCATTGTTAGGGTATACGCACCAATGTGGTTTCAGATAAAGCGTAAACCATTATGCCAATATGGTGCTAAACATATGTGGCATATGATTGCAAGAAGCCGGTATCTCCGTGAAGAGCTTAGGAGAGTACATGACTCAGTCATTCAGCGAAATGCATATTACGCAAATCAAGAAAACATTCTCATTGCAATGATAGCTGATGAAAGGGAGCATGTGCGTCAGTTGGGATTTAGGCGTATCATAAAAGCAAGGGCATGCATTCAAGAAACAGATGTTATCAGGTATTTTAAGGTGCCAGAAATAAATTTTTATGCCAAAGAATATACAGATCTCATTATGTGGCAAGATTTTCAGATAGCAGAACCACCGAAAACCAAAGGAGTTTCTCTTGATGATATTGAATCATGCATCAAACATGGTACTACTCTTCATTCAGAATTATTTCAGTTTCCATGTCATACACAAGCCGTAGAGAGATGCGTCAAGCTCGTTACAGACGCTGCTGGATCAGTCTGCGGACCTACAAACAGAGACGGTTGGATTCGTGCTACATTAGAATCAAGGAAAAAACAGCCAAAATTTGACACAAAAGCAAATTACTAAATAGTCTTCAGCAAGAACCCTTTCTAGAGGGAGGTTGGTTGGGGAAAGGGTGGTAACTCCGCTAAGGCACGAAATAACGTTTCTTAACTGTCTCAAGCCAGTAAAAAGGAGGAGAGACATCCTAATTTATTACTGTTCCCTTTTTCAAGTAAATACAGAATCATACTTAATTGTCATTTTTAAGTTAACTTCAGCCCTCTTGTGGCAGCTGAAGATATTAAGCATATGAAAAGGCATTTTTAGAAAACGAATTGTTATCATTTAAGAATCTTAATCAAACTATTAGATAATTCTACGATAAAATTTTATAATAGTTTGATAAACCTAAAATAGAAGCATTTTTTTCCTTTTTACCCAAAATTGTGTTAAATTTAGCCCCCTGGTGGCAGCTGCAAATATTAAACAAATGAACTCATATTTTGGCAGGTATATATCATCCACTAAATGCAACTTTTAATCACTATTAGAACTTCATACTAGAAAAAAAGTATTTTTCGCTCCACCCTAATATATATATGTATATAATATATATATATATATATATATATATATATATATATAGGGCTACGTCGTGGCCAATGTCGTAACACCGCTTCCCGGAGATCAGCGAAGTTAAGCGAAATTGGGTCTGGGTAGTAGTTGGATGGGAGACCATCCTCCCCGCCCAGATTATGTAGCGACCTGTGGTTCGGATCCCACGTAAGGCTGTAGGTCCCCTCCGTCATATGACCTTAAATGTTGCGAAGGAGGTTAAACAACCCCAATAAAAAAAATATATATATAATTACTCGCATGTAGATTTTATTTACTAAAAGAAGTAGCTACCAGAGGACTATAGAGAGATTTGCTCTTTAAGCTTTCGCCGCACCGCCCAGAACGTAGCTGCCAATAAACCTTATTAAACTAAAATATTGGTGGATAATAAACGAAGAACTAATTAAATTTCATTCCCCCATTTTTTGCCAAGGGAGGGACGTTGAAAACCCATTCAATACACGCATCGATTTATAACAATTAAAATTAAAATTAAAATATGTATTTAACGAGCTTGGCGCAGTTTTAATATAAGTAAAAGTGTCGTATAATGGAATTATAAATAATTATTATCAGCGGCATTCGTTGTCATAATGTGAATGTACGTTATTATAAACGTTTGAAGGACGATATTATTAATTATTTAAAAATATAATTTAAAATTATTTGAGTTGAAAATTATAAATGAAATGATGATGACAATGAAAAATTTTATTGGCAAAAATGGAATTTGTTGGTATTACAGATATAAAGAAAGTTGTAAAAGTTATTTAAATAAACACCACCGGTTTTTCCATATTTTATTATTTAATAAATTTATAATAATTATTTAATAAATTGATGATAAAAGTCAATAAGTAATAAATGTATTGAATCATTAACTTAGAATGGTGTTGGTTTCTCCTTTGCATTATGTATCGCTGACACATGTTCTGGCATTGTTTTGATGAGCTTTGTCATTTGTGCTTGAGGACAATTATCGTGGTGTCTATTTACTTTTGTCAATCTTCTGTTGGAATACTGGAAACTAAAAACAAAAACTGTAGAACTAAAACATTGCATTGAGCACGATGTGAAGTGAAGCCACAGGCACATATTTTCATGCTATACAGTACATATGACAGGAGTGAAGAATAGTTTGAATGATAACTGCATTGAGCACGTGTAGTTAAATACCTCCGGAAAGATCGAGACTGTGATTAGCAAACATTTACGTAGCCGAACATCTTGGAAGTAACAAATAAGTGCAGCATTCTCTTTGATATAATTAAGAGAAATTCTGGCAGAACTCCCGTTCCCCCTAAAAAAAAGGCTTTATAACAGATCCAAGTTTCTATTCACCAATATTACAAAAAGTACGATAAAAGGTGCCTTTAGCTTCTTTTGTATAGGATCTGAAATTCCTTATACTGTAATCATGTTTGCTTCAGCACAAAAGCTTCGATAGCGTTTTCTTGTGTCTGAGTCGTCATTCAAGGAGCTGGTGATAATCTGGCCTCGATACTTAAATTCTCGTACTTCCTCTATTGGTTCATCTTTCATTTTGAAAATAATAATGGCTGATTGATGTGTCCAAGAAGCAAATATAAATAGTTGAATTTATATCGGTGTATAGTTTCCCTCAGTACATAAATACACGATCTGTTGACTGGGATTTGAAACCAAACTGATTAAGAGATGTCCATAAATAATCATTCAGTCGACAAAGCAAAAGTTTTTTAATTTGAGAAGCAGGAATCAGCAGCACTATAGGTCTGCACCAAAACAGTTTAATTAACGAAAACAATCGTAGTTAAAGTAACTTGACAATAGTTTGATATCTATTACTCTCTTAATTGCAATGTTGTCGAAATTATATGGATTTCTCATCAGCTGAAGCATCAGGTTGCTTAAACTAAATACAGGGTGTCTCAAAAGTCACTATCTATTTCGGTGACATTAGATGTTTTTTTTAAAAATGCTATGCTAGCATAAAGATATGTACTTCTGGTGCAAATTTGTGTATTTAAAAAAAGTTAATTGGTTTATTATCTTCACATGCTTGAACAATTCCTCGAACCTCAACTTCTTACAGATGGCATTCTTGACACAGTAGTTTTTCAGCAGGATGGAGCACCGTGCCATTATGCAATAATTGTACGTGATTATCTTGCAGACGCTTCCCCGGTCGCTGGATTGGTCGTGGAGGAACACAACCATGGGCAGCACGCTCATCCGATTTAACACCATTAGATTTTTTCGCCTGGGGTTTCATTAAGTCTAAGGTGTACACTGGTAGAAGAATTAGTGATGTAGCCGAACTTCGAAATCGTATTACCGATGCAGTTCAGAAAATAACACCTCAAATGCTGGAAAGTGTGTTCCGGGAAACAACTTATCGCTTTGAGCTCTGTAGAGACACTGATGGTCGCCATGTGGAGACAGATAAATAAATAGGACTAATTCTTTGTGGCACTTACTTTGAAATAAATATATTTTTCATGTCTTAAACCAGTTTTCGTAATTCCCATTATTTTTCAAAATAGATAGTGACTTTTGAGACACCCTGTATTATTCGACTGGCGTCCAAAGTTTTATGAAACTGTCGTTTTCATAAAGTGTCATTCAAAGTATAAATTATTTTCAAAGATGGGTCACGCCTTATTCCATCCGAAGGAGTTCTTTCATAAGCAAACATGGTTGTACATTCCAAGCTTCGTTTTCATGTTTGTGGTAGATATCTTTTCTTTTTGTTCTATGTATAGATGAGCTTCTCGCAGTAAATTTTCCATTGCATCTCATGAACAATGTCGAATTTCATAGTGTTGACGTTCGACCTTATGCAAGTTTACTATATTCCAGTTCGACTTTATGGAGGTTTATGCATTTAAAATTTAAATGAAAGTGAAAATTTTTATAATTTAACTGAAAGTGACAAAAGTATATTTACGTTACAGACTTTAAATGATGAAAATGTCCAAACCAGATACGATGCAACCGAACCTAAATTAATTAGGCCTAATTCGCGTAACCTAATCAGACATAATGTAACCTAACCTGACTTAATTTCTAAGAACATGAATTAAATTAAAAATTCCAAAACATAATTTAGAGAAAGAAAACAACTTGCATGAAAAAGTTATACAATATTTTTCAGTACTTTTTTTATATTTTAGCTAACTGATATGACATTAATATATTTACAGTATTCTAATCTGAATATGCCGTTAGAAGCATGGAAGCTTTTTAGGCAAAATTAATGGGACTCAATTTATTTATTACATAAAGGAAGTAAAATCTACTTCCATAAGGTCGAACCATTCGAGTTTTTGCGTGTTTAGAATGTAATAATGGTTTATTTAACCTCCTTCGCAATATCTAAGGTCCTATGACGGATGGGACCTGCAGCTTTACGCGAGGTCCGAATCACATAATTTGGGCGCAGAGGACGGTCTCTCGTCTAACTACTCTTCAGACTCTGTCGCTTAACTTCGCTGATCGACGGAAAGCGGTGTTATCACACTGGCAACAACGCAACCCTGCATGCTTAGAATTTTTGGTATCGACCTTATGTATGTCGACTTTGTTCCTCTATTAAAAAAAAAAAAAGTTTTTTTCTAAAATGAGAGAGAAACAAATTATTATTCGACAACTCTGCGTTCGAACAGAATTTTTTTTTTGAAAGTCCTCAAGGGGAGATTTTTAATCCTTCAGTTTTTAAATTGAATTTCAAGGATGAATGCGCCAAGTGCCCCAAAATATCCTTCCTTTATTACAAATTATATTTTCTCTTTTCATGTAGGAAAATATTCTCGTTTTTATTTGCTGCTTTTAATTTAAGTGAAATAGGAGCGCGATAACGAAGCGAGGCTGGATAATCTATTCTGAAAGTGGGCAGAAAACACGAATAGTGATTACTACCCACAAGGGCCAGATTAACCATTAGGCTAATAAAACTGTAGCCTTAGGCCCTCGTATTTTTTAGGACCTCGAGTTTAGACCCTAATTTGTATATCATAAACCCTAAATTTTTGTCTCAAGGTTGGTTAAGTAATATTATATTATGCATAACTGCATAATTATATCTTCAGAGCTGGAAAATAAGATTTTTTAGTTTAAGATGTTTTTTTTTCTCATTATATTTGATGGTGTATTGTTGTCGATATGTATGTATGATTTTCATCAATTTTTGTATGATTGACTTCAAAGGGTTAATCTGTTTCCGAAATTGTTTTTCAGACATTGGAAATTTGGGCCTAGTGTAATGATTATTCAGCATGTCGAAGAGGGGGGGGATGTTTTGTTTCATATTACAGTTAAAGCCAGGAGGAAAGAAGAAATCATTCTCCATTTGAATTCTATGCTGTGTTTGCTTTTTTTTTATAAATGTACATTAAGCTTATAGACTTTAGGCTTATTAACTTTAGGCCCCTCACAGCCTTAATCCGGCCCTGCTTCCCACTCTGTTATTCCCATACCCATTCGCGATCCGCAAGTGAGAATGCGGATAGTAAGAAACCGACATTTGAGAAAAGGTTTCTTCATTTGAGAGAGTGTCACTCCCATTCGCTTTAAAGGTGCCAAATGACATTGGTTAATATTTCCTAGCCTAACCGAACTTAACCTAACCTCACATTAGCCTAGCCTAACCTAACCTAACTTGAACCAAAGTGGCAAAGCTGTGGATAAGAATGAGAGTGGCATGAAATGGAAATAGATCAATTTGGAAATTGCCTCCTTTTGAGAATTCTCATCCGCGAATGTTTCATTCTTGCAGACGAAATGAAATGGGAATGACGTTGAATGGCATAATACCCTATTTTTAACATTAAGAAGTTGTCGCATGTTTGAAGGAGTAATTCTAGCAAAAATGAAAGAAAAATTCTTGTATTACTACTCATTTAAATTACTTTAACCGTTTTCTGGTTAACCCTTTAACGACGGATGGCCTTAAGGTCCACCAGAAATAATAATATAAATTGTACTACAATGCCTCGTTTCTATAAATGTTTCTACATGTTTATATATAGATGTCATTTAGTTGTCGGGAAAGGAATCCAAAATGTGTATCATTTCAGTGACTAGTTACTAAAATATTTAGTTTTAAATAACAACAAAACCTATACGTTCTGGTAACAAGAGTGACCGCATATGCTGCGGGCTCGTCCTTAAAGGGTTAAAGTACATTTGGAATTACCTTTTGTAATACCTTCTTAAGTTAAATAATACATTTTGATGGATTTGAACAGACAGGGTGTCCCATAAGTCCCGTCTCATAAGAAAATTTGTTTTAAATTAAATTCACAGCAGTAATACATTAGAATTAAAACTTAAGACCTTTTTTTCCAGTCTCGAGACCTTTTTTCCCGGTCTCGATCTCTCTCTTGGCTATGGTGGTCTCGACTACATCACTGTGATGTTCTTCAAGTGCAACGAATGTTTATCTTGTTTTAAGTAGGCAGTTAACTCCTGAAAAATGTCACAAACTATGAATTTGTGAATAAATTATGAGTAAATTTTGCAATTGTCACTCTATAACTTCTTTAGAATCTTTATTCCTGACTATGAAATACAGAGGTTAGGAATTAGGCATTACACAAATGTTGAATACACGCAATAATTGCATATGGGCTCGGTCTCGGCCATGGTGGTCTCGACTACATCACTGTCGCAAACAAATTACGTTTAAGAATGTACCGATTCCTGAAATTACCGATAAATCGGCATTTGATAATTGACCTACTACCGATTAATCTGCCGATTATATAAACCTTCTTAAGGTTCATAATAATCGTATATTATGAAAATCACTGTACATTATTTACATATATGATGACCTTTGATGTTACTATGGGTTTCAATTACTCGTATGCCTTTAAACAGAATTCTGCTTTAGGGTCTTTAGGAATAACTTATATTTGTTAGTCTTCGACAAATATTCTTAACGAATGTTTATTTTGAGTAAATTAATAATTACAATAATTTACGATGGTTGTCTATCACCGTACGCAGATGTTGATTATCGTAATTAAGATAGTCCGAAAGCATAAATTGATCCAGGATACTGGAGAAAATATTAGAATAGATAAAATCTATTGCTGTACATACAGCAGATAATTGATTTACTCAGTCACTGGAATCTCGCTGAGAAACTCGTACAGATACTGCAACCTTTTTAAAGAGACAGCTGTATACAATTTAGTAAATGAGAGCAACAGCATCCATTATTATCCCAACAATTGAAGTTCTTAAATTGCTTCTTTCAAAAGCGTGGACGGTTTAGTGGTGTATTAACCAATGTGGAAGAAATGTACAACTCGATTAATAAGAGGCTTGGTAGTTGTACGTATAAAAATGCTGTTTGTGTGTGTATCAACACTCTTGGACTCGAGGTTCATAAACAAATTCATGGCAGTAGAGCAAAAAAACAGTTACGAAATGGATTATTGGTGAAGCAAAAAATCTGGAGAAAAAAATGACTAGTTCGAATCAGATACTGCAACAGAAGGTGAAAATAATCAAGAAAAATGAGGATGATGGATTTGCCGATGTAAGTGATAAGGAGAAAATACTACATTCACCAACAAAAGCTCAGTCCACCGCATACAGGAAAAGAAGGCATACAAAGCAAAGGAGCTGCAGACATGGTAAAAAGCTTCTTTAAAATATGAAGATCTTTATCAAAGATCTTGACGACTACATCAGTTTGTCTCCACTCGAAAGAGAGAATTCATGGTTATGGCTGAGAAATAGCAAGAAAAATTATAATATTTTAAGTGAATTACATTTCAAATCCCCTCTCAGCTTCCCTCCTCATCCGAAGAAAGCGAGAAACTGTTCAGCACTTGAGAAAACATCTATAAGCTATCGAGGAATAAACTTTTTCCAGATTATGAAGAAAGATCAATTTTCCTTCATTATAATTTAAGAGTATTTAATTTCAAATTCTATATTGTATATACAGTATATATAAAAGATTTTCTCTTCATACTTCACTTCAGCCGTGAGTACATCGATGAATATATATATATATATATATATATATATATATATATATATATATATATATATATATATATATATATGTTATAATGTTTCAGACCAACAAAGACCCTAGGATCCACTCATGGCTGGTCTACCTAACTGTGTTCGTAATCGTGTATTGTGTATGTCCTCCGTGGTGGCGGAGGGGACCTACAATTTTACGTGGGTTCCGAACCACAAGAACATAAGAAATTTATGTAAAAACTGCCGGTAAATTGGCAACGACCAATTTTTACGAAACTAAATAATTATCAATTTAAAACTAATTAATTATCGATTTAAAACTAATTAATTATCGATTTAAAACTAAAGATAGAATCTCTGGATCCAGAGGATCAAATCATAATAGACTACTATCCACAAATGTTACACTATATATCTATTTATAACGGACATGCAAATATATCAGATCCAAAGAATCCAGTCAATTTCATTACGGTATCCATCAAGTCACGGTCCATATCGATTGCGGACCAAGTCAAAATTTACAACCATATACATTACAATATATACACTTACGAGGAAAAGTGTAGGTGTGGCTGTAAAGACTGTACAGTAATGTAGAAATGTGTGTGCACCCATTATGGGTCTCCCATTTAAAGGTGTTTGTGGGGCAAGTGAAGATCATGAGTTTTTTCAATACCTCACAGTACTATGAGGGGCACCGCTCGGCAGAGGAATCTCTTTAAATGGGGTGTGTAAGGACAGAGTCCCCTAACCCAAGACGCTGCCTCCCTATATCCCACAACACTTGTGTTGAGCTGTGGGATCTATCCCCACAAAGCCTTAATTTTACTACCTTAAACTATACCCTTTCTATCAACATGCGCGTCTAATCGATTTTTAAACATGTTTATAGACGTGCTACTAATTACTTCTATCGGCAAACTATTCCAGGTATTTACTATTCTATGCGTAAAAAAGTTTTTCGCAACTGCTATCTCGAAACTTCTACTTGTCAACTTACACCCGTTATTTCTAGTCTATTTCTTGTCCTATTATATTGAGATATTTCGAAAAAGCTATCTCTATCTACGTTATGAAACCCATTCATAATTTTGAAAACCTGGATTAGATCACCCCTTAACCTCCTAGTCTCCAGAGTAGTCAATTTTAACTCCTTAAGCCTATCCTCATACGACTTTGACCTAAGAGACGGAATCATCTTAGTTGCTCGTCTTTGAACTCTTTCGATTTTGTCTATATCTTTGCGCATATGCGGATTCCAAAATTGGACCGCGTACTCCAAATGGGGTCTAACTAATGATTTATAAAGTGGAACTATAATATCGCGCGATTTGTACTCAAAATTTCGAGCTATAAAACCTAACACTTTGTTCGCCTTATTGACCGCTGCTGTACTTTGTTTCGCTACTTTTAAATCACCAGTGACTATAACTCCTAAATCTTTTTCCTGCTCTACGCTTGTTAAATCTTTCCCTGACATACTATACGCAAAATTACCGTTACGCGAACCTATATGCAAAATTTTGCACTTATCCACGTTAAATCTCATTTGCCATGTGACTGACCAATCAACGATTTTATTCAGATCTTCCTGGATTTTACCTCTATCTTCGTCATTAATCGCCCTACCACCCAGCTTCGTGTCATCCGCAAACTTTGAAACTGTACTGACTAGGCCGACATCTAAATCGTTAATATATATAAGAAAAAGCAAGGGGCCCAATACAGAACCCTGAGGAACGCCACTCGCTACATTAGCCCAACACGACTCCGCTCCATCAACGACCACCCTCTGTTTCCTGCCTCGCAACCACTCTTCCAGCCAATTTATTACTACACCCCTGATTCCATGAGCCTTAGTTTTTTCAATGAGTTTTGTGCGGCACGGTGTCAAACTCTTTTTGAAAATCTAAATACACTACATCAACCGCCCGATGTCTATCGTAAACGTCAACCACGCTTTGGAAAAATTCTAAAAGATTAGTTAAGCAAGATTTGTTTCGCCTAAAACCGTGCTGCGTATTTCTAACCAGATTATGCACTTCTAAGTGTTCGACTATACGATCCCTAATTATTGATTCCAGTAGCTTACCTACAACAGACGTTAAACTGATTGGCCTATAATTTCCCTCCGCACCTTTATCGCCTTTCTTAAAGATAGGTGTTACGTTTGCTAACTTGAAATTATCTGGTACGCACCCCTGAGAAATAGACGCATTAAAAATCTTTGTTAGCGGCACAACAATGCTATCTTTTAATTCTTTTAGTTGTATGGGATATATGGAATCCGGACCCGGTGATTTACGCTTTTTCATTTTATCAATATAGCCCATTACTTCCCCTTCACTAACGACAATATTATCCAAAGTATTACCATTATCAAAAGGTATTATGTCTATGACAGTAGGGATATTCGTTACATCTTCTATAGTAAAAACTGACGTAAAAAATTCGTTTAGCAAGGTAGCCATTTCCTTGTTTTCAGAGACTAGATCTCTATTTACATTTTTCAATGAACCTAAGACACTTTTTACTGGATTTCTATTATTGACGTATTGAAAGAATCGCTTGGGGTTTTCTTTACCGTCACGAGCTATGGAGATTTCAAATTCGCGCTTGGACTTTTTTATTACACTTTTCGCTTCACGCCTCAGAGATATGTAGTTGTTTCGTAACAACAAATTGTCTTTATCGCTCTTATGTTGCCTATAAGCCCTATCTCTACTCTTTATAATGTCTCGTACTCTAGAAGTAAACCACAAGGGTTTGTTGTTTACTTTCGCACGCTTAATTTTGTACGGTACACATTCCTCATTTATAGTCCTAAATACCGTTACGAACGATTCCCACATTAGTTTTGCGTTGGAGTTCCCCATTACGTTTTCCCAATTGACGTGTGAAAATTTATTTCGAAATTTACTAAAGTCTGCGTGCTGGAAGTTTGGAATTTTAGTCGAGTTAGTTGGTTTCGAGTGATTTACTGAGAGGACAAACTCTACCATATTGTGATCGCTATTGCTCAACTGTTCTATTACTTGAAGATCAGTAATTAGCCTATCATCCGTAGTTATTACTAAATCTAAAATACTGTCCAACCTCGTGGGTTCCCCAACCTTTTGAATAAGAAAGCTATCCTCGAGAAAATTAACTAAACGATTACCTTCCGCGTCTCCCTGCATTGTATCGTAATTCACGTTGGCGCAATTAAAGTCACCCATAACTAAAGCCTGCTCACTATCGATTATTCTCTTTAGTTCACGATATAACGCTTCGTCCTTATCAGCTGTTTGATTTGGGGGCCTATATATAACCGCAACAAGAAGTTTGAAATCGTTGAATTTAAGTTCTGCTATAAACGTGTACAAAAACTTCCGTTCAACATGATATGGTAAAGTTCATATGATGCTGATGCTGTTTGTTTTATACACACACACACACACACACACACACACACACATATATATATATATATATATGTGTGTGTAAAACAAACAGAATCAGCATCATATGAACTTTACCATATCATGTTGAACGGAAGTTTTTGTACACGTTTATTGATTCAGAAAGATCACTTTCCATCTGACGTCATACACATTATCCGTCATGCCATTAAAACTATATGGGAAAATAAGAGAAGAGAGTTACAAGGAATCTGGATTTACTTCAACTATCAGGGGTGTGTCCAGAGGCATTTTACGTCTTAAGCTTCCCGCACTCGAGATAATGACCAGCATTTAATTTAAACTTATCTGGTGCAACGCTGGGGTACCATAAATGGAATATTGTGCATGAATCCGCACGATTCTTCAAGATGAAAAGACTGTCCCCAACCAGACTTCGAACCCATAACATCTTGAACAGAAGGCGAGGGCGCGAGCCACTACATTACAACAATACATCTTGAAAGGTCGTGCGGATTCATGCACAATATTCCATTTATGGCACCCAGCGTCGCACCAGATAAGTTTGAATTATTTAATTCAAACTTAAGCTGGTTATTGCCTCTAGTGCGGGAGGTTAACAAATAAAATTCCTCTGAACGCGAAAGTGTGTTGTGTGTTTCTTTGGTTGTTTAAGCGTATGACAGGTTTTGTTAACTTTCATCCCGTCATAGTGTAATGGCTAGCGACCTCACCTTCTATTCAAGAGGTGATCGTTCATTTTTTCTTTATATATACAGGGTGTCCCGTAAGTCTGGAACCATAGGGCAAAATGATGATAACGGCAATAAAAACGCCGAAGAGACTTTTGGGGACTGTTTGTAAAATGAGTGAGGATGGTAGCGGCTGTATCATCGTCGGTGGATGTCTTCGGAGGTTCACTGCGTGGTTTATCTCCTACGGATCCCGTTTCCCTGAACTTTTTCAAGTTTGCCGACACAGCTGTGTGTTATCGGCGCGCGGTCCGGATGCACTCTGTTAAATTACTCAGCGACCTCCCTCTGACTCCGATTTCCTACGAGCAGAATTACCTGGATGCGTTCTTCCTTACTCAAAGACATCATGGGCACTTGCATAAACGAAAAAACATGAATTACTTATTTTACCCTATGGTTCCAGACTTATGCGACACCCTATATATATATATTATATATATATATATATATATATATAATATATATATATAATATATATATATATATATATTATATATATATATATATATATTACACACGCGAAAGGCCTGAAAGTTTAAACTTTTAACTACAAAAAATTAGGAATTTTTTCCCCTGAACTACACCAGCAAAAATACACGAACAGTTCTGAGGTAATTTTTCATTTTTTCTCCCTGAAGCAAATGAGAGTTGAAACCGCGCCGAAAAAGGTCAATTTCATTGATGTAAAAGAGCGTAACTCATCTCTCGTTTGTTCATGAATGGATAGGGGCAAAAATAGGGCCTGAATAACGCCAACCATAATGAAATTTGTTGCATGGACAAAGAACCCCAATTAAAGGTTATGAAACTGGAATATGAGGCTTAATCATGCGTGTGCAAATAAAACTACGACTGTACTATATATATATATATGTAGTAGAGAGAGAGAGAGAGAGCGCGCTCGCGTGCAGGTAATTGGACATAAGCGAAGTCGAGTGAGTGATAATTCATCGATGAAGTGGGGTAATATTTTGAAGGTGACATTTTTAATGTCAGAAAAATAGATATGTTGGTTCTGATGAGGTTTGGTGAGGCTAGGCTAAATAAGCAGTAAAAATCTCCCAAAAAGGCATTTATAAAATTGTTTTCAAAAACATTTAATCTACTGTAGAATAATAACTTTACATACGCATAATTATGCGTATGTAAAGTTATTATTCTAGGTAATGTAAATATTAGTTACGCATAATAACAATGATTTCATTTCCAAAAATAAAGTTTAATATAGAATAATACCATTATATATATGTATAAATAAATAAAAAAATATATTTATTTATTTATTTATTTATTTATTTATTTTACAACGCTATTTCAGTGAACCAAAAAATAGATACTGAAAATGTTTGTTACACAATGGTGACAAGGATTTAAATTTAAAAAAAATGTTTAATATAAAATATTACTATTATGCACACTAAGTTTGTTATATATATATATATATATATATATATATATATATATATATATATATATGGGATGAATTTCACGCTTAAACAAGTGCAATGAATGAATGATGCAAACACACAAGGAAAAAGAAAAATTATTGTAAGGTCTTTTTTGTATTCAGCAATACACTTCTTCAGGGAATCTTTTTACTTTAGAATTCCTTGACGAGGTGTATTACTGAATACACGAAAGACCTTGCAATCATTTTTTCTTTTTCCTTGTGGATTTGCATAATATATGTATACATACATACTAGTGATGTAGGTCACATCCGCATCCGCGGAACATCCGCATATTTTCTCGCGTCCGCATCCGCACTTTGGACTGCGGATGTCGTGCGGATGTGGACCGTTGAGATAAAACGTCATTAATAAGCGGAAATTATCAAATTCTACTATATTAATAGAACTAGTTCATTGTGCACAAAAGTGATGCAAGCGACAAGACGAGAGGCTGTTCTTGTATGAAGTTACTCTCTTGCAACCTACTTAGATCCACGTTACAAAGCTAAGTTATTTTCACCTAGTACATTAGAACGAGTTAAATCATCACTTGGCAAAGCAGTTGAAGAGCTTCAATCTCTTGAATCTGTCGCTTCGCCACCCACCAAAAGAATAAAAGTTTCAGTGACAGAACCAACACCTTCAACAAGCAAATCTATCACAGAATCTGTCTCTCAGTTTCTTGAGTCAAGCAGCAATGACGAGACCTACGCGATGTCAAAAGATGTAGTAAAAATGATCGAGAGCTATCACCAAGAAAAACGCCTGGCTGCATGTGACAATCCTATTAGTTGGTGGAAAAATATGCAGAATATCTATCCATACTTGAGTAAACTTGCAAGGAAACATTTAGCCTGTCCTCCAACAAACGTACCAAGCGAGAGATTATTTAGCAGTGCTGGATTATATATGATGAAAAGAGAAACAGACTGGCAGCAGAAAAGGCAGAAAAGTTAATGTTCCTTAAGCATAACCTTCCTATAATTAAGTTTGAACATTAAACGATGAACATCTTAGTTTACTTTATTTTAATTACTCATTTATAAATATGCCTAATAAAACTTTAAACTTAATATAAATAGTTATCAAGCTAATTAAAGATCTCTTTCTATAAGGGTGGAGGTTGGGGAAAGAGGTCGGTGGGGTGCATTTGAGTTGGGTTCACGTCCCCCATCCTGGTAACACAATTATGGTTTCTAATTGTGGCTGAAACTCAACAAAATATAACGAATTTATTTGCAGACGAATTCACTAATTGATTTCTATATTAGTTAGATGCTTGATATTATTTTATATGTTCAGAGAAAAGTACAGCAACTATTGTACAATTAATCAATTATACTACATTATAGCTACAGCTCTCTCTATATAATAACTTATTATATACGTTAAACACAACAAATCTGGAATATATCCTAAAAAATAACAAAAATGTAGACATCCGCATCCGCGGATGTTGAAATCAAACATCCTCATCCGCATCCGCGGATGTGAAAAAAATGACATCCGCAACATCACTAATACATACCTACATCTGTTGTAGGTAAGCTACTGGAATCGATAATTAGGGATCTATAGTCGAACACTTAGAATTGCATAACTTAATTAGAAATACACAGCACGGTTTTAGGCGAAACAAATCGTTTAAAAAAAAAAAAAAAAAAAAAAAAAAAAATTATACGATACACTTCGGGCGATAGATGTAGTACATTTAGATTTTCAAAAAGCGTTTGACACCGTACCGCACAAAAGACTCGTTGAAAAAACTAATGCTCATGGAATTAGGGTGTAGTAATAAATTGGATTCGGAGTCGTCTTGGGCTAATATAGTGAGCGGCGTTCCTCAGGGTTCTGTATTAGGTCCCTTGCTTTTTCTTATATAGGGTGTTTAAAAAGTCCCTATCTATTTCAGTGAAAACGTAGCAAAAAGGCTAAAATTCAATAATATAATAGAAGGCATACATTTAATGAATACTTAAGTATGCGATTCTACATGAGCACCATCAGTATCTCTACAGAGTTCGAATCTGTCGGCAGCATTGCGGAACACATTTTGGAGCATGACAGGGTTTATTTTGTAACTGCTGTTACGATACGAGCACGTAAATCTTGCAGAGCTGTAACCCTCGTTTGATAGACGTTTGATTTGATAAAGCCCCATGCAAAGAAATCCAAGGGCGTTAGGTCAGGAGATCGAGCCGCCCAGGGCCTGTTGCCTCCACGTCTGATCCACTGATTTGGAAATCGTTCATTTAGGTGGTCCCGAACAATGTTTGCGTAATGACAAGGTGCCCCATCTTGTTGAAAGACGACGGTGTTTAAGATGCCATCTGAATGAAGCTGGGATATTTACGTGCTCGTATCGTAACAGCAGTTACAAAAATAACACCTGTCATGCTCCAAAATGTGTTCCGCAATGCTACTGACAGATTCGAACTCTGTAGAGATACTGATGGTGCTCGTGGAGAATCATGTGCTTAAGTATTCATTAAATGTATGCCTTCTATTATATTATTGAATTTTAACCTTTTTCCTGCGTTTTCACTGAAATAGGGACGTGATAAACACCCTGTATATATTAACGATTTAGATGTTTAGATACCGTTTCAAAATTTGCGGATGACACGAAGTTGGCTGGTAGGGCGATAAATGACGAAGATAGAGGTAAAATCCAGGAAGATCTGACTAAAATCTTTGATTGGTCGGTAACATGGCAAATGAGATTTAACGTTGACAAGTGCAAAATTTTACATATAGGTTCGCGTAATGGTAATTTTGTGTATAATATGTCAGGGAAAGAGTTGGCAAGCGTAGATCAGGAAAAAGATTTAGGAGTTATAGTCACTGGTGATTTGAAAGTAATGAAACAAAGTACAGCAGCGGTCAATAAGGCGAACGAAATGCTAGGTTTCATAGCTCGGAATTTTGAGTACAAATCGCGCAATATTATTGTTCCTCTTTATAAATCATTAGTTAGACCCCATTTGAAGTAAGCGATCCAATTTTGGAATCCATATATGCTCAAGGATATAGACAAAATCGAACGAGTTCAAAGACGAGCAACTAAGATGATTCCGTCACTTTGGTCAAATCGTACGAGGATAGGCTTAAGGAGTTAAAACTGACTACACTCGAGACTACGAGGCTATGGGGTGATCTAATCCAGATTTTTAAATTATGAATGGGTTCGATAACTTAAATAGAGCTAGCTTTTTCAAAATATCACAATATAGTAGAACTAGAAATAACGGGTGTAAGCTGATACGTAGAAGGTTTGAGACAGCAGTTGCCAAAAACTTTCTTATGCATAGAATAGTAAATAGCTGGAATAGTTTGCCGGTAGAAGTAATTAGTAGCACGTCTATAAACATGTTTAAAAATCGATTAGACGCATATGTTGATAGATTGGGTATTAGGGTGTGTCAATTTTTGGGGTGAAATGACTAAATTGAAAATCATGTGATTTGGTAGCAATTTAATGTAATCATTTGGCATACAAAATAATATCCTTGCTTCAAAAACAATAAAAAATAACTCCTACCTACACATCAATTTTAATTAAAAAATTCAATTTTTCCGTAAATTCGTAACAAAATAACAAATGTGCGCAAACATCCTATCAACATTTAAAGTGGCAATAAGATATCATTCAGAGTCTTTATTTGAAAGTAACCAATGCAGTCATGTCCTTTTTGCTGCGGTTCCTTGACATCAGCGTTCGGCTTGCTACTTGCGCTTTGATGTAGCCTTCTCGCCTCTCGTGACTGTAAACTTGACTAGCTGCTTCTGTGACCATTTTCACACATCTCTCCACACTCTGAGTGTGAGAAGGCCACTTTGGCACTTGCAGTGGGGCCTCTTTAAGTTGTGTTAAATCTTTGTTTGTTATACATGTTGTCAGTGATGGCTCCAAAACTTCCGAACTCAAGTTAACTAAATTTGACAATTTCGTGGCATTGACGTTTATCGGGGGTACCTTCCTTGTCTGAACAGAGCAGTCTCCCAGCTGGTCATCATCTAGTGATGTTCCTCTAAGCTTTAGAATGATTTCCACAGCCTCAGTTCGCTCTTTGGTACATTGGCTGCAGAGTATTGCTTGCAAAACTGCCTCTGGCCTAGCATACCAAGCGGACCTTCTCACCACAGGTAACACGATGTCCACCACTACTTTCCTTTGGGTTCGCAGTAGCTGTAATTGAAACAAGATGTGGTTGGGTCCCTCCATCCACATTGGATTAAGTTTTACATTGAACCAGTGAGGAAGATAAAACCCAATAATAAATTCAACAATCAACATCAAATTCTGTAGCATTTTGCCCTTCAGTGCATGTTTGGAAACTCAAATCCTGCAGAAACGAATCGCTGTAGTTAACCAACGACTGTGACTTACCGGTCCAATCTCCAAGAGAGCCAGATTTTGAGGCAACTCTCCTGATCTGATTGCTTGAACAATATGATAAGCGTAAGATTGATCCGTGCTGAGGTCTTTGATAACTTCTTCAGACAACACTGGAAGTGGAGGGCCTACTTCGACCTTTGGAAATTTTGTATTTATTTCTAATTCCGTTGCTTCATCTAGCATGTTGCCAAGGGGGCCTGACCACTTGTTGTTGCTCTTTGTAAGACCATCAAGTTCCTGGATGAGACGACGAAGTGGTAGTTCCCCTGTGTGCAAATCACATACAATCCAAACAAGCCTTCTTCCAAGTTTTTTCTCTAAATGCGTCATAACACCGCCCTGGCATCCAGTGTTCACCGCAGTTGAGTCTCCACCAACGGCCTGCAGTGAACTGTCAAGTCTTCTTTCTTGAAGCCAACATATTATTTGATCAGCAATTGCCTCTGCATGTTTCTTGCCTTCTACTTCTGCTTCAGGAACAAAGTGAAACAAAAAGCGGCCACCAGGTTCGGAACACACAGAGTAGTGTTCTTCTTTGATGAGACCGGGAAACTTTCTGTCCATTCCCTCTACCTCTAGGAGAACTTTTGTGTCATCTCTTCTTCCATCAAACAAAAGGCAAGAGAGACCTTCCTCCTTCAAATCTTTTTCATGCTGATCAGATATTTCCTTCATTATTTTTTCTTGTGCTCTTCTTATCTTATTATGATCTATCACTAAGGATGTATCCTCTCGCCTGATGAGGCCTGCATCTATCCAAGCGGCAGTGGCAATCTCTGCAGTCTCTCGTAGCCCCGTATGGTGGCGAAGGTTCAGATGGCATTTTGGAGCTATCATCTGATGTTGCTTCTTTCTGTTCATCTGAAGAGCTTTCAAAGAAGTGAGAAACCTCTTGATAGAGCTCTTCATCTCTTTGGGTGGCTTCTTCACTCTTCTTTTCTTCCTTTCTTCCCTCTCTCGGATTTTCTCTTTTTTCTTAGCAATAACAATCTGTTTTTTTGTTTCTGAATAATCTGCCGAACCAATCTGCATACTTCCTTGGCCTCCTGCCTTTGTTCTCTGCGCCTTTATGAAAGCCAGCTCCAAAACAGGGATCTTCTTCTTACGAGGACAGCGACAATCAATGTGAGGGTGAGGTTCTCTTCTGCATGAGGGAGAACAATTGGCTTCAGAACACAAGTCTGTGGGACACTGACAGTTAAAAATGTCAATAGTAGTATCAAGTGTGTGCAGAAATTTATTTTTCTTTGCTAGTTTTCCTTTACCAAGTGATGTCTCAACTGCTTTGTTCCACAGCTTTGTTAATTTTAGCTCAGTAGTCCTATACTGATTGAGTACAGGTGGTTTGAATAACACATTAGCTTTTTTCCACTGATGCAGAAGAGGGGGAATCATGTCCCTTATGAGCTCTTTCTCTGTGTAGTTCCTTCTATCCTTTGTATTTTGTTCACGAAGGAGAAACCATAGTCTCAGCATGTCTCGCACTGTTGGTAGTTCTGATACGGGAAGCTCCTTGCCTGTACCGACTAACAGGCTCAAGTGGCATGACGACTGACCTCTTGTCTTCAATTTTGGCATCTTAGGAATATCTGAAAAGAAAGAAAAACATTTAAGTATTTTATATCAATTACGATGTTTCAAAGTTTAGTCATTCGATGTTCTAAAATTCAATAAAAAAATATTTCATGGGATTACAACATAATTAGACAGAAGAATATAATAATAAATAATTGTAATAATCAATAATCCATACTTACAGTTAAACTGTAGTATTCGTCTAGTAGAATAACTATGAAGTAGGTACAAGAGCAATAACAGCAAACCACCGTCTATGACATCTAAGAGGCAACTGAGGACTGAGAGTGAGGGACAGTTCTATTCATGTTGTGACTTGTACATTGTACAACAACTATATGACCTTGAAAACACTCCATATGCGATCCGTGGGATAATTCTGTGACAGATGAATAGTTAATCAATTTATGTCCTATTATTTAGTAAAAGAGTCAATTTCTGAAACTTTAAGGTAAAATTGATGTAGGTAAAGGTTTTTATTTAATTTTGGTTGGCCAATTTAAAATTTTGACATGAAAAGAGACTATATTTTCACTACCAAAATTGATTTGAAAAAAGTTGACAAAATTGACACACCCTATTGGGTATAGTTTAAGGTAGTAAAATTAAGGTTTTTGTGGTTCGGAACCGCGTAAAATTGTAGGTACCCTCCGCCACCACGGAGGACATGCGCAATACACAATTACAAACACGGTTACGTAGACCAGCCATGAGTGGATCCTAGGGTCTTTTTGGTCTGAAACATTATAACATTATATATATATAGTATAAAACTGAAATATATAACAGAAACTGATAGGCCGACTTTGGGACTCTAATGGAGTAATACTAGAAAATAATAGATAAAAGGCAAGTTGGGCACTTTATGACGAAAAAGGTACCTTTTTCTGTAAACGCAAAAACAGGCAGGAAAAAAAGGCACTTATGGCATTTTGCCTGAACATCCGGGCTGTACTTATCAATGGAAAACTATGGAAAAACCGAGGTGTCTATTTACTTTTGTCAATCGTGTGTGTGTGTGTGTGTGTGTGTGTGTGTGTGTGTGTGTGTGTGTGTGTGTGCGCCTCGGTGGTGTAGTGATTAGCATCGCTGACTACGAATCCATCGGCCACGGGTTTGAGACCCAGTGACGGCAGCCGACGCGCAGCAAAACCCAGCTGTTCATCCTTCTATACAATAAAAAAAGTGGTTGGTAGATAAATGGGTACCCTGGGTGGCCTAGTGGTTAAGACGCTGGGCTGCTGGTGGGGCGTGGTTCGGATTTCACGTTAAACTGTAGGCCCAAGGTGGAGTGAAAAGTTGACCTTCGTCAGAATGAACAATTCGGGCGGAAGCTAACCAAAGGTTATATATATATATATATATATATATATAATATATATATATATATATCAGAGGCGGATCCAGACTTTCCTTTGGGGGGGGGGGGGGGCACATATATTTATAACAAATTTTATATACATTAAATATACATAATACATATGTGCATCGGTGGTGTAGTGGTTAGCATCGCTGACTACGAATCCATCGGCCCCGGGATCGAGACCCGGTGACGGCAGGTAGCGCGCAGCAAAACCCAACTGTTCATCCTTCCACATAATAAAAATTGGTTGGTAGATAAATAAGTACTCTGGGTAGCCTAGTGGTTAAGACGCTGGGCTGCTGATCGGGAGTTCGTGAGCTCGAGTCCGGGCGAGGACTTTGTAATTTCTGATTGCCCGTGGTGGGGCGTGGTTCGGATTCCACGTTAAACTGTAGGTCCAAGGTGGAGTGACAAACTTGACCTTCGTTAGAATGAGCAATTCGGGCGGAAGCAAAACCAAGGTTACAACAAAAAAGCTAATAATTTCGTGAAAACCGATCAATAACATTGTCTTCGTTGATGCTAAGATTTTGATGGCTGAGCATAAGGGCCAAACCATCCCATCGCTTTTCCGCTAAATACACAAATAAATTTATAAATTACACACATGTACTTAACGTAACCTAAAACTGTGATTAAGTAGTAAATCACAAAAAGTATTTTTAAAAATACTTGCCTACTACATTTGGAACGATGCACGCTAGGTGGAACACCTTTTGCTGATGAGAACCAAACATCAGTTCGATCTGCTCCAACATATGCCTAAAAAAATGGTGTATATAATTTGCTGTGATAATATGAAGGAACATCTGAATTAATAAGATGGTGTATACGGCAGACGTTGTGTTCTGGCATCTTCATGCATACACATATAGACGGTGTTTCATAACATGTGGGACGCACTTTCAGGATTGTTTCAGGACCTGAAAACAATGTAAAAAGTTTATATAAACATATGCCCGAAATCGCTTTGTTTCCGAGTTACAGCCCGATTTGTGTTCCAGCAAGTATCCGCCTTGCCTTTGAAGGAAGTGCTCAAAATGACCGCCTTGCGCTTGAATACACGCCTGAACACGCCTCGTCATAGACTGCCTGACGCGTTCAAACATTCCAGGTATTGCTCGGATTTTCTGGCATCCTTGTTCTACACGTTGGCGAAGCATTTCAATGTTGTCAATGGGTGTCACGTAAACGATAGATTTCAGATGACCCCACAGGTAAAAATCGAGTGGATTCAAGTCCGGGGTGCGAGCAGGCCACGCAATGGGTTCTCCACGGCATATCCATTTATCAGGGAAATGGTCATCCAAATAGTCTCTGGCTACTCGATTAAAATGAGGCGGAGCGCCGTTATGCATAAACCACATACGATGTCGGACACCAAGAACTTCATCTAGTAAATCACTTAAATCATTCCTTAAAAAATTGGAATAGGATTCTCCTGTTAATCTTCCAGGCAATACAAAAGGACCGATTAAGTTGTCGGCAATAGTCCTGCCCATACATTGATACTAAATTGTTGTTGGTGCCTTGACTGGATGATGACATGCGGATTCTCTCCGGCCCAGTAATGAGTGTTGTGAAAATTGATTACGCCATTTCTTGTGAAGGCAACCTCATCAGAAAACAACACGGAGGATAGAAAAAGAGGATCGCGAGCGCACTGTTGAAGGAACCAAGTACAAAAAACCTTTCGTGGTGGGAAATGGGTAAAGCTGCTGTTCCCGTAAAATTCTCCACACAGTTGTGTATCTTACACCCTCTGTTGCTGCTATCCTTCGGGTGCTGACACCAGGATGTTCCTCCACGCGATTCAGGACCCGCTCCTCTAACTCAACAGTTTTGGCGCTGATTGGTCTACCACCATCTGGAACTCGCTTGTTGAATGATCCTGTATCACCAAAACGCTCATATATTCTCTGAAAGGTCTTCTTATCTGGCAGACGGCGATTCGGAAACCTTTCCGCATCCAGACGTCTTGATGCGGCCGCTTTACACTCGGCAAGTCCATACATGAGATGCATATCTGCCATTTCTCTGTTTGAATAAGCCTCCATTCTCACTTCAAATGCACACTACTACTGAATAGCACAAAAACTTTTAAGTGTTTTTTTTGGTAAATATTTACTATTACACCGGCCTCCGGTAGAAAGTTTTAAAAGCTGGTTTTCAATGTTTTTCAATGTGCTGAATTAAAAAATGATACTCATTTCCGTCGCAAATGATTTGTTAAAGAGTTATTGAAGCTTAAAGCTTTTAAAACTTTCTACACTTTTTTACCCTGGGGAACCCCCAGTGGGAACTAGGAGTTTTGGGTGGGGAGAATCACAAAAACGAGTGGTTTCCGAAGATTTTGAAAGTCAGATTAATACAAAACACATCAAAACCATAGGAAAAACATAAATTTCACCTTCAAAATTGGCCGAACCTAACCTAACCTAACGTTATCCAAAATTATAAAAAAAAAAAAAAAAAAATACCTTAATCACGTGAATTGCCAGGCTGAGGCTCGTCCTCCTCTTCTGAAGATTCGTCCAAATCTTCAATAGTCTGGAGTCGCTGTCAGTTTTTCAATGTGAATTCAGCACATTGAAAAACATTGAAAACCAGCTTTTAAAACTTTCTACCGGAGAACGGTGTAATAGTAAAGAAATACCGTTTTTTTTTTCACAAGACTGCACTTATTCACGGTAAGAAGTTACGAATACGAACAGTGAAACACCGCGATGCACCTCTGACCGACTGATGGCTCTACACTCAACGATATTGAAATGTCATAGAGTGTACGAAACATTACAATCGGCAAGGCCATACATGAAATAAGTCTCGTACACACACACATTGTCGGCAAGCAGTGTTTGTAAACAGTTTGCAGAAAGAATTGCTGGAACACAAAACGGGCTGTAACTCAGAAACAAAGCGATTTCGGGTATATGTTTATATAAACTTTTTTCATTGTTTTCAGGTCCTGAATCCATCCTGAAAGTGCGTCCCACATGTTATGAAACACCCTGTATATACACACACACACACACGCGCGCGCACAACACACATACACACACACACACACACACATACACATTTCCTGCCCAGTGTGACGGTTACACGTGTTTCGTTTGAAGTCCGAATAAAAGTGATATTACAATAAAAATCGTGCAGTTAATCCTTTTTAAGTAGTGCCAATTTTTGAGTGAATATTCAGTGAACACAATCGTATGCCTATTTAAGTGGTGAAATAGAGGAGTATGTTGAAATAAAGCAAATAAAATTAAAGCAACTTAATCTATACAACGTTTTTTTCCGAGTGTTTTCTCTCTCAAGAAATCTAACAGCCCATCGAAAGGCAATATCCCTCAGTTATCCCCCACGGTACACTCCAGGGCACCAATCAGTAAGACTACAACGTGCCACATCCCCCACCCCCCCCCACCCATCCCACGTAATAACGAAAAACTTTCCCTTCCTCATTTCTAAAGTTAAATTAAATACCTCGCTTAATAAATTACAATTTTCAGTTATTTCGTGCACAATCATTTACGTATCATTGGAAACATGACAGTGGCAAATCAATTCATACAACCCCGTGGATACTGTAAAAAAGAAACAGATGAATCAAAGACAATCCACTGCGATCTTTGCCAGACCTTAGTCGAATTTCAATGCCTGAGATTGAGCGACGAAGAAATCTCTCTTATAACAGGCGCCAAACACTTGAACGGAATCAAGTTCTTCTGCAAAAGCTGCATAATCGAAATAAACTCTCTCTCGATTTTTAAAGCAGAACGAGACTATGAGGAAAAGGCAAAAGATGAGTTTGTGAATAGCGAACAGAGAAAAAAATAGAAAGGACGAAGATAGTACGAGAGGAAACTGCGAAAAACGAACAGGAAAAAAACCCAGAAAAAGCGAGTAAACGGGAAGCAGAAATAATAGAAATAAAAGAAGTACTAACAGAGGAAACAGAGGCACAAAACCAAATCCAAAGATTCCAAACAAAGTGCATTAACAGCAATAGGAAAAAACAAATAGACAATAAAGAAATCATACTGAAACCACCAAAAACAAAGGCCCCAAGTAAAAATTGGGAAAAAACTATATGTAAATAATATTTGAAAGGAATTTGCAAATATAAGAGAGGAGAATGTATTTACGAACACACTCCTGTGTGCAACTACTACTACAACAATGTTCACTGCAAATTTGGTGGAAAATGCAAATTCTACCATCCGGACATTTGCAAGACTTACGCGACATGTGGAACCTGCCAGTACGGGAGAAAATGCTACTACCATCATCTCCCGACAAGTTCAAAGGACAAGTTTCAGATGATAGCAGGAGGAATGTGAGAAAAAAAAATTTACCAAATTAGCGCACAATTTTTTCAACATCTCGGACACAATACGGCTGCTGTCTTATACAGCACATACAGCTGACACAGCTGGGAACCCTCGAGCCGAACCTTTTCATGGCAAGAAGCTACCAGAACAGGTAGGCGGGAACGGATCCTTCTCGGAGGACAACAAGGTTACAAAACACGCGATACCAAAGGACAACGAACTTGAAATGCACAAGGGGCAATGCAAAATAAAGAACAAACATTGTCCTGGTAAATATTCAAGGAATAAACCCGAACAATTCACTAAACAAAGTTTCGTACCTGAAAGGCTTTATGGACGAAACAAGGGCGGACATCGCATGCCTCACAGAAACACATCTTAAAGACTGCTAAGGAAACTGCGATAACTGCGAACACTGTATCGATAAAAATTGCATATCGATGGATTCAACTTACTAAGAACGGTTAGAATAGCGAGACGTAAAGGTGGCTGTGTTATTTGTATACATGAGAGGCATATGACAGAGACGATAATAAGTAAATCCAACAGCTTCGTGGAAACCCTTGCAGTGAAACGAGAGAAACTAAACGTGATACTGATAGCCATCTATAGACCTCCAAACTCCAAATGAAATTTTTTTCGGATGCCATTGATTATATCAGAACCCTAATAAAGTCCTTAAACTCTCCATCCCCTAATGTAGTACTCCCTAATGTAGTACTCCCCTAATGTAGTACTCCCCTAATGTAGTACTCCCCTAATGTAGTACTCCCCTAATGTAGTATTCTGGCTCAGGACGGTACCAGATGAGCCGGGTGTACCTGGCTGTGCGGTGGAAGGCGCAAGAGAGCAAGTCGCTCCTCCACCAAGTCAGGACTAGAGGCGGGGCCACCAGCTTGACCTTCGTGTGAAGAGAGACCGACGCACGGAACCCTAACGAGGTTGTTGTTGTGTGTGTGTGAATATATATGTATGTATATATATATATATATATATATATATATATATATATATATATATATATATAAAATTAAAATTGAAATAAATTGGAATATATTATCATCAAAATAAATAAAAATAAGCTTTATTTTACTGTAGGAGAGTTACTTAAGAAATGAGAATAATAAAGTATATATGCTAAAATTATGTGTTACTATTATTTCGAATTTCCCGAACGTAGCACTTCCTATTCATTATGAATCGCTGGTTGACTCTGTCCTCTTTGCCTTCCGGTGCTTTATATTCACCGGAAGGACTTCCGGAAGCCAGAGTGAGGGCAAGAATGGAGGTTACTAATGAGAGGTTGCAGACAGAATGTTACTCGCTCTAATGAGAGAAACTTGAAAAAAATAAAAAGCATTTTGTATTCGAAAAGCTTAACATTTTTTTTCAAATTTTAACATATTGGGTTTTAAGAAAATTTAATAAATTTAACATTTGATTATGTAGGACAAGATAATGTAGTGTTGTATACGAATGAAAAAAGCCTTTAGAAAATTTAAATGAATATCCCTGTTTTACGTACAGGGTCTTTATTTCTATTGTAAATGTGTTCTCCGTCGGAAGGATTTGCAGGTCGTGAGGTATGGATGGCTCATGCCGTTAGTGCTCGTGATATATTACAATCAGATCGAACTAAGAAGAAGACGGTTCAAAGTGTCCAAGCTCTCAAAAGGAGTATTTGATAACATCATTTCAAGTTTTCGTCATTCATACAAGTCCTAATCATCAGTTTATCATCATTAATAATGATCAGCCAGTCATCATCATCATCGATTATGACCGCCATCAGTCATTACAGAATTAACAGAAAGAATCCTTGTTCGCTAAACCTCTCTTCACAACGCATATCGACAATTGAAGTAATCTTATAAATCGTGCCGACAGCTGGCCATTATATAAAGAAATAGCTCTTCAGGGTGAACAGTGTAGGTGAGCTTAGCCCTGTACCGCTTAAGTCTTTTATACCAAAGTTCAAGATATTTCGAAGAGGCTGTACCTTTTAAATACGCAATCTGTTCCAATCCATTCTCGCCTTGTTCAGTCCTACACTAAACCCGTCGAGGAGAGCGGTGTATGCGTATTCAAGAACCGTGTCAAAATAAAGCATATCGGCAACTTGCGCGTCTAATATAGGCTTTAACTTGCGGAAACCGACGATTTCAAACATTCTATCGAGAATGAAACCGTTTCGCGTGGGAACAAGGCCGTTATTGTCAGCTGCATTCTTCCACATCAACCGTCTGTCAATGCATGGCTGGTCGCGATTTATGCACAACGTACAAATAATGGCATATGAGGGTGCATCACTAATCTGCTCTCTTCTTGTGCCTACACCTGCAGGTATTTTATAACGATCCTCGCCCCCACTTCTCAACTATCACGAAGATTCTGTTCATCTCCTCAACACTTAAATAAGTAACATTCCGTTTACCAGTTTGATTGTCTACAAATCGTTTCAAGTGCATAACAGCGCCGGTTTTACGCCTGAACACATGCAATGACTTCGTCACGGGCACATCGTATATGGCATTGAGGATATTGCTCAACGGAAGCTCCATCGTTTCTATTATGAAGATTGTACGTCTAGTCGGGTCAAGCTCTGAGGTAACTATGAGCCGTAGGTGCGCGGTTTGGCTCGGCGGGAGGTGTGGGGGGGATGAGTCACACGGGGAGCGTCAACCAATCGTTAGTGATTCGTGCACGGGGTTGTTCCAACATGAAAGAATCATGTGAATACTTGTATCCCATTATGCCGGGCAATCAGAATTTTCTGATACATGAAATAATGTCGACTTTAAGGTTTTACCTGAACCATTCGTCTTCGTCCATTAACACTCCGGCGCTCTATTTGAAACATGTGCCCGTATCTGTCCTGTTTGCTTAGCAAGCGATACTCATCCTTAAACTCTATTAAAAACTCGCATAAGCCTTTAGCTACAACCTCACTGCGACCTTCATCATGATATATGTGAACGTAATGATAAAATATTTTAGACTTACCCTGCTTCTGAGAATATAAATTGGACAGAGTACTCGGTGTGATATAACATGATATAATACCGCTTGTCACACCATTCGTCAACAAGGCTCACTATCCATACCCGTTGCTTCTCTTCTATACGTGATGCTTCTTTCAGTTCGCGGTGTATGTGCGCCTTTACACAGTTTAGCCCTCCGACGTAGTCCATTACATCGTTAGAGCCATGAAACTCCGGAATGCTCTCGCCAGAATATCAGTAGAGTATTTGGACCTCCTGCTCCTCACGCTTCGCTCGGTTCAATATGGCCTTAAAAGCCTCAAAGGAGGGAGGACTAGGGATTCTTTAAGGGTTCACCACATCTGTAGACTTTATCGAATACCACTTCATGAATGTCGAGCACGCAATATAAAAGGTACCCATCACTTTTTCCGTCTACGCAAGAATTCTTCAAAATACACGTCTGAGATCCAGGGCTTGTTGAGGTTAACTAAGCACGCAGGGCAGAGATATGACCAGCTAGCGGCAGGAGTCACGTGACCCCTTTGATCGGCCATACAGTGGGCGGTGCTTAGCCTTTTCCTGTATACACACACACACACGGAGAAAATGAAACGCTGATTGAAACATAATTCTTTTTAAATAAACAAACATATCAACAAATAATTAGTCTCTAATTCATGGCATATATTCAAATACGAGTAATAAATACATAAATATATCGTTAACAAGTAATTAGACACGCATTATATATATATATATATATATATACAGGGTGTCCATAAGTCCGGCATCATAGGAAAAATAATTAAAAAAAGGCAAAACAAAAGCTTTTATTTACAGAACGTGCTCAATATGTCCACCATTGTTTTCAATACACAAATTCAGACTTGATACCCAGTCAGCAAGCACGCGGTGAATGATGTCAAGAGTAATGGTGTTACATGCCCCAATAATGCGCTGCCGCAAATGTTCAACACACCTAATTTTCTCTGCGTATACCAGCGCTTTCAAGTGGCCCCAGAGATAAAAATCTAGTGGCGTGAGATCCGGGCTTCTAGCTGGCCATTCCACAGGCCCTCGACGTCCTATCCAATGACCAGGGAATTGTTGGAACATCTATTCCCTTGGGTGTTGTAATGTGCAGGAGCGCCGTCTTGCTGGAACCATGTTGGGAAATTTCCTTCTTCGTTCAAGACACTGGGAAATGCTTCTTCCTTGAGCATACGTCGGTAGGTGCCTCCAGTGACATGTTCATCGAAAAAGAGGGGGCCTATGATGCGATCCTTCCAAATGCCACACCATACCATCACCCGAGATGCACCTTGTTCCTTTGAAGAGGTATACCAGTGAGGGTTGTTTTGAGACCAGTAGCGGGTGTTCTGTCGATTTACCTCACCATTTCCATAAAAAACAGCCTCGTCACTGAACAGAATGTGGAAGGGAAATTGGCATCCCGAGCATATGAATTATGCTTTGTAGAAATAGAAAAATATGAATTTCTCCTATGATGCCGGACTTATGGGACACCCTGTGTATATATATAACAAAACATTCAGGGGCCATGGTACCCAAAGGGTACGGTATCGTAGGTGCTAGGCACCTGGTAGCGTTTCCTATATGTGTTACGACACTTTCGTCCCCCTAAGTTCCTTCACATACCCCAGTTTCTGTGCTCGAAAACAGTCAGTTCGGGTGGTTGGTGACCCTCGTCTTCTAAGCTCACTAGCTGCTCCAGCGAATCAAAGTTAACGATCGATCCGCTGGTTCGCCTGGTTAAGCGTGATGCCTTTCGCCTTCACGATATATCTCGCTTCCTTCCCCACCCTCACCTGTACCCCATAAGTTTTTGGGCCTGTTGAGACAAAAGAATCAACTAGGCACTATCACCATCAGACATGGGGTAATAGTAATAGACTATTACAGGATTTTTCAAGTAATAGTAATAGACTATTACAGGATTTTTCAAGTAATAGTAATAGACTATTACAGGATGTTTCAAGTAATAGTAATAGACTATTACATGATGTTTCAAGTAATAGTAATAGACTATTACATGATGTTTCAAGTAATAGTAATAGACTATTACATGATGTTTCAAGTAATAGTAATAGACTATTACATGATGTTTCAAGTAATAGTAATAGACTATTACAGATGTTTCAAGTAATAGTAATAGACTATTACAGGATGTTTCAAGTAATAGTAATAGGTCATAATTTTTTGGCTGTAATAGTCTATTATTTTTCTATTACAGTGGCAATGGGCATATTGTGTGAACAAAGTACTGAAAAAATTAATTAAATCTGCTCTAAACTAAAACAAACATGTACATTGTATGGGAAATTGTGAACTAATATTATGGTAAATTTTTCCTTCAATAAAGTAAAATTTATCAAGACATACAGTCTCTGAAATTGTAATGATTTAGTTGAAACAAATATTTGTTAACACACTACTTCTAATTGCATTTAAATAGACATAAAGATCCTTTTCAAATGAGTGAAGTACCCGACATACAAAAGTAATAGTAATAGATGACATAGTAATAGTAATATATGAAAAATAAAGTAATCGTAATAGAAGAAATCAAAAGTAATAGTAATAGAAACCAAGTAATAGACCCCATGTCTGATCACCATACTCATCCTTAATCCCATCAGTCAATTCTCCGAGGAATTCCCCATAGGCAGCATGTATTCATCCTCTCTCTCTCTCTCTGAATATCACACTATCTGTGTCGGCGTACAGAACACACTGCCCAAGAGAATGTAGTAGACCCCAAAGTTTGATGAGAGCATATGCTATTGTGAAGCTGGCTACAGGTATGTTTGTAACACGTGATGTATCTGTAACCAATTCGGTACTGTTGTACTTTATGTACATATTACCCACATTCACGATCTCAATGACCTCTTCATCGGGACCGTTGGCATAATTCCACACCTCGTTATAACTTTGGGCTAGATGGACGTTCTCCTTGCCTGTATTCTGTGCAAATTTCCCCCAAAGACTATTTAGGCACAACTTTGCACTAAAGCGCTTGCCCGGGTTCTTTACAATTTAGGACCGGTCAAGTTGTATCCCTTCACGATCACTGTAGCGCTGAATATACGCCGATTTTTCATTTTCGGTCTCAACGCCTCGCGGATACCCTGATGCTTCTACCTTATCCTTCAAAAAAGTGTTTATATATAGCGTGAAAAAGTTGGGGAGCTTCTGAAACCTCAACACCTCATATATCTTCAATATTCTGTAACCGTGGCGAACGGCTAGGGACAGCTCAGGACTTGCATATACACCTCTGATCTTCCGCTGGTTGGTTGTGTGATTACAGGTTCCGTTGTTCTCTGCGCACTTCACGCACAGGGGAAACATGACCTTGTGTCTATAACGATGGGTAAGATCGGCATCCATAAGTCGCGAGGCGAGAGCACATCTAAGAAAGAAAGACCGAAATAGTTTTCGTTCAAATTTGCTGAGAACTCTTCGATGGTGGGCAGGGCGGGTCCCACCAGTTTTTCAGGTGCACCTACTCACGTAGGAGTATAAAGAACAGAAGTCGTAGTAATGGAGTTTCACGCCTTCCGCAGGTTGAAAGTATAGCTTGAAGGGATTTGTACGTCCACCGAACAAGCTATCGCCGCATCTGAGAGGATCCAACACCATTGAACGTTTGATGGTGTTTATTTCTTCGCGGTACTGCCCATATGTTTCCATCCGTGCTTTATATTCATGCTCCCACAAGACCTTGTGAGTGAACTGGGAACCTATAAGCTGATCGCGGGTGCGGGTCCATGCAAGACTGTCTTCAGGAGATCTACCATGGATATCTACGATTCCACACTCAGGACGTGGGCGTCCATGCTACCAGCACCCGTTAAAGGAGTACACAGTCTTCTAACCAGTAGCACGGTCTTCGCTTAGACCATCCACCCCAAAAACAGGCCATTTACCTTAATGGACACTTACCCCGTGTTGCGAGCATGTTTTGTATACACCGGTCTGTTGCTGTCGGTGTATGAGCCAGTAAATAGCCTTATGCCCATAACTGCGTGGGTTGTTTCTGTGAATGACGGCTAGTGTGTCTTTAGGCATGAAATTGTTCTTGAACACCGTAAAGCACAACGAGGCGATCGTGGTTGCGACTTGTAGCGGATCGCAGTTGAACCGGTCTATGTACAATTGTACATCCTTCTAAAGGCCTGGAAATATATTCTAAGCACGCGCATATCATTCACGCAATAACGTTCACATTCATCCGCTATATTGTAAGGAATTTCTTCATTAAAACTGTTGTAGTAGCGGTCAAAATCTTCACGCTCACTATCACTCGTGTTAGCATAGTTAAAGTAATGTTTGGGGGAAGGTAGGCCTACGTAATTTAAAGTGTCGCTAGTGAGGAAAGTGAAAGAGAGATGCCCTTTTGAAATTTCGGCGACTACGCCCATCACCTTCGGTAGCTTGGCTAATTTACAAGGCATGAATAATAAAGTGTCTTTAAACTAAACATTACCTCTTACTTGCATCTGTATAAGTTTGTTTCCTCTTTTCAAAAGATCGCCTGTAAATATCTCCGATGACTCTTGTTCATTATAAAGGAATTGTCTCTCAAATTTTGCGCCGTTATTGGCAAGATTGTACACACACATACTTTTTTGAACTTGTCCGCTAACTTGACAATATAGGACACAGAGTTTCACGGGGTTGTCTTGTGCGATCGTTTTAAAAACGTTTATTCGTTTGCCACATTTGTGACACTCATCACACACGACTTCCATGCACTCATCGCAGATAGTCTGGCTTATAAGTAGATGTATGATAACCTCTTTGGTTTCAGCACCCGTATGTGTTTCTATATCGCAGTACACAATTATGCAAGGTTTATTTTTAGGCTTAGCATCTTTCATATAACATGCATGCTTTATACCATCTGCCTTATATTTCTCATGGGAGGTAGAACAGTGAATTTCATCACACTTGTGCGTGAATTTCCCCAATTTTTATCCATCATATGAAACACACCACATTCACAGATTCTCATTTTCCTGCAAGTGCCAATTGACTTATGGAACTCAAAGCATTTATTATTGAAAAATGTGCGTCTACAACATGGATCGGGGAACTTTTTTGGGTATTACCCAAAAATCTATTTGAGTAAAATGAAATTACCCCCAGACTTCAAAGTAAACAAAAACAAGCCAATTGCTCTTAAAATTGTTGCATATGGTATACAAAAAATTCAAAATGTTTATTGGATCCATTATTATGGAGAAATAAAAAAAAGCCACACATGCTGGCATAATAATAGCACACAAACAAAATTAGTAAAAAGGATTGAAGAACTGAAGAATTTCATTCAAAACATCTCCACTTCAGGTTTTGGAAAAATGATGCTGTTTCATTTTTGATACAACAACAACAAAATCAGGACGTAAATTCGTAATATTCTAAAATTTAAAATAACGCCACATTTATGTAACAAAATAAAATCAAAATATACAAAAAAAATAGCACAAAGTGTCAAGCACTAAAAGCACCTCTTCGTTTCATGATACCATACACACGACTGAGGCTCTGAGGGAAGTGTCTCTCATACCGCACGCATTACCCCAAAAATTTTTAAATTTACCCCATTTGCGGTAATTTATCCCTGTTCCCCGACCACTGGTCTACAACATTACAGTCCCTCTTCTCGGCTTCAACTACACGACTTTCACATTTGGAGCTTTTACACTGCTCACATATCATGTGGCAATCCTTACAATGTTTCACTATATCATCCGCAAACTCGAGACATCCCTTACACAAATCATGATGCCTTCCATATTTTCGACTTTTATCATAACTCGCGTAAAGTTCCTTATATTACGGATGGGGATACGTTGTCCCTGACATCCCTATAATAAGTAGGGGTCTTGTACACTACTTTTAAAAACATACACTGTCCTACGACGATAATCTATTCCAAATACAACTATACGAACATTCATTTCCTGCTCCACCCTTCTCAACTCTTCAGGACCCATATTACAGTCAAACTCAAGCACGCTCCATAACAGTCGGCCAACCAAATTTTTCTGGTCCTCGTATTTAGCATAGTAAACATATGGGCAAAGACTATTGCTATGAAGCCGTAACCACGCTCGGTGTTTATATGCCGTCTGTAAATAGCTTGAGAATTGAAGTTGAGTATAAGGTGTGGCCGTATGTCCGGCAACACGGAACACGTGGTCAATATCTATCGAAGTTGTCCATGTTGAAGGTTGTACTACTTCGAGAGGCCTGCATTATACGGCCCATAATACCGGGTGTCCGAGAATTATCTGTACAATTTTTGGCTGTTATTAAAAGTCAACCATGAAGTGCAGAAATTCCAGTGTTGTCCCATTTTACAGAGAATCTCTAAGTTTTTTCTGATACCACGTTTTGACAAGTTTTTTAGAAATGTACGCGGGTGACAGACATTGATGATTTAAGAGCAAGAACCACAGCTGCTATTGAGCGAATTGATGTGGATATGCTGCAGCGTACATGGCAACATTTGGAGTATCGATTGGATGTTTTGCGAATCACTAATGGTGCACATATCGAATGTTTGTAACAACGTTACTTTAATAAAAGAAACTTTTGAAAATACAGATTCTAAATAATCTTGTTTAAGAATTTTACGTGTGTTATCAAGAATTTTATTAAAAGATGAAATTGTACAGATAATGTTCGGACACACTGGAATTTCTAAAAAAACTTGTCAAAACGTGGTATCAGAAAAAACTTAATGAGATTCTCTGTAAAATGGGACAACACTGGAATTTCTACACTTCATGGTTGACTTTTAATAACAGACAAAAATTGTACAGATAATTCTCGGACACCCTGTATATTCTATATTTACAGCGGCCAAGCGCCTGTATGGTATTACTATCCAAAAATCATCCCGAAGTACAGCCTCGTCCTGACTTCATGACCGTCGCTGTTCTGAAGGGCAAACTCCAGAATACGCGCAACTACACGCCGTAGTCCGTGCTCAACACCATTGCTATACATGGTTCGTGGGTCGATCCTGACTACGTACCGATTTCTAGTAAGGGCTGGGGTGGGGGTAAAGGTGTGCACCAGCTCGAATGTTATACTATCCTCTACAGAACGAGAAGCTGGTGATGAGGGTACGACCAGAATTGAACAGGAATAAGGGGGCATATTTATATTTGTGGAAGGAACAAGTGTGGGGGTTGTATCGTAAGACGTAGAGGGATGGGGTTCCATTACTGTGGGTCTAACAAATGGTGCACTCCTGGCGCGCTTTATACGTGACGTGGACAGCGAATCATCAACTTCATGCCCCCGCTTTCTCCTTGAATTGTCGCATGGGAGTGCTATAGTTGGCGTTGGTGGGGGTTCGCTAGCGGGGTTGGAGTCTGTAGCCCCAACATCAACTACGAATCATCGGTACCGTCTGCAATATCGATGATTGGAACATGTTGCTGGCGCAGTACCTCGCCCTCATCATCATTCATGGTTCTGGGAAAGAAGAAGAAATACAAGACTGTAGAATATAAGGAACATCACTTAAAATTTTATTATAAAGGGTGATCCAGAGAAATGGGACCCAAAAGAAACCCCTGTAACTCTTAAAGTATAAGTCCTTTTATAAAATCATACGCATCATTCGAAAGAGGATAGTTACAAGTTTGTACAGGATTGTATAGGTTTTGACAATACAAGACAAGACAAGACAAGATAAGATAAGATACAAAACAAAATAAAAGTGTTAGTTAAAACTAACCCTTCAAGAAGACTGCATGGACTGCATGGACTGTGGAACATCTGCGTTTCATAACTGAACAATATTATGAGCATGAAAGAAGTGTAGTTTCAGCTCAAAGATCTTTCAAGACAAATTTTCAGATGTCAAAATCACCTTCTAAGAAAGTAATCCGTCGGTGTGTCAGAAATTTTTACTGGCAGCATTGGAAAAAGAAAACCAACTGGAAGAGTGCGCACAGCAAGGATAGACGAGATCATTAACAGAACTCATGAAATTGTACAGGATAATCCTAACATAAGCATCAGACGTGCTTCTCAGCTGTTAGGAGTTGGATATGGAACAACACACCGTATATTCAAACAAAATTTAATGCTCTTTCCATATAAAATTCAAACATTGCAACAACTAAACGATGGAGATTTCGCACGAAGACGACAATTCTGTCAATGGATCCAACAGAAGGTAAATGACACCACCAATTTTCTAGCAACTTTGATTGTCAGACGAAGCCCATTTTCACTTGAATGGAACTGTAAACAAACAAAATTGTCGTTTCTGGGCAACAGAAAATCCATTGAATATTACCGAAGTCCCGTTGCATAGTCAGCGTGTAACTGTTTGGTGTGGTCTTACTGCATCTCAGATCATAGGGCCGTACTTTTTCGAGGATTCCACCGGAAACACGGTCACTGTAAATGGTGATCGCTACGAAAAAATGTTGACCGATTTCCTTATTCCTAAATTAAGAGATCTTTGTCTAGAAAACCACTGGTTCCAACAAGACGGAGCTACCTGCCATACCACGAGGAACTGCATGGCAGTTTTGCGTCAAACGTTTCCAGGCGAGTTAATCTCAAGATTTGGAGACGTTGAATGGCCCGCAAGGTCTCCGGATTTTTCTCCCTTAGATTATCATCTCTGGGGATATTTAAAGAGTAGGGTCTACAGAAATAACCCAACGACCTTGCAAGAATTGAAGGGCGCCATCACAAATGAGATACAGGCCATACCACCGCGCACACTTGCAAAAGTGATGCAGAACTTACAAGCGAGAACACTGGAATGCTTGGCAACTAATGGAGCACATTTGAAAGGAGTCATTTTAAAAAAATAAATATTTCATAATAAACTTGTAACTCTACTCTTTCGAATGATATATAGTTTTTATGAAAGGAATTAAATATTAAGAATATTTGGCTTTTTTTTATGGGTCCCATTTATCTGGATCACCCAGTATTTTGTAAATGTTCCACTTAGGAATGTGACATGTTAGAGATGGATTCTGTAGAAAAATTCAGGTTCACGAGTCCGTCCACATGTATTATATCTGGCCCTACAGGATGTGGTAAAACTGTGTTTATGCTTAAAATCATTAAATATAAGGGGGAAATGTTCTCAAAATTTGTGCATTAAGTTATATGATGCTATTCTACGTACCAGTCAGTATTCAACGAGTACCAAGATATTTTGTTCCACAAAGGTGTATATGACGTTAATTCGTTAAAGGGAAATGAACATACGGTCATTGTAATTGACGCTCATGTTAGAAATGGATAAAACGTTTGCCAAGACATTTACAGTGTTCTCCCACCATCTTAACAAAACCGTATTCTTCATCAACCACAATCTATTTTTCAAAAATAGATACATGCGCGATGTCGTTAAATACATAATATCTAGTCTTATTCGCAGAACGTAGAGATCTCACAAATGGGGATATTAGCCAATCATATGTTTCCGAATCGGCGTAAGGAGTTTTTGAAAGTTTATAAAGAAGCTACAAGTCAAAGTTACGGATATTTGCTTTGCAACCTTCACCCGCGAAACACGTTTCGGGTGCTTCAAAGAACAAATATATTCCCAAACGAGCCTGAAACGGTGTATATTCCAGAATGACGAAGAGGCTAAAGAAATACCGTGAAGTAATAAAAATATATCGACTGTCCCGGGCACTGCAGCAGCTGTTTGTTAAAAATATCGACGGCGACTTTTTAAAATGCATCTGTGAATTCTGTCTTAACGTTATAAATTGCAATGTACCAATGAAACCCCCTTCAGAACGCTCGCCTACGCCGTTACAAGAACATAATACGCACACTAGCTCGTAAAAGTCAAACAAACTGGGGGAAGAAAAACCGAATTATTGCACAAAGAGGGGGTTCATTCCTTCCCATCTTATTTTCTGTTTTGGGGACATTTTACCCGGCAAAAGCTGGCTTAAAAGAATGGAAGGCGAATTGTTAGACCTTATGAAACAGTGAAAAGTCATCTGACGAGAAAAGAATCTTATACCAAGAAACTCTGCAGAAATTTCTTCATGAATATGAAAATTATAAGAATCCGACAGAGGTCCCCGTAGTTATTAGAGACAGCGCAGACGACGCTGAGCATAGAAGTATATAGAACCTGGAGGCGAGGCTAGAGACGACCAGGCAAAGAACAACGGAGCGACGCTACAACATATCGAGCATGTATTAAAAAGTAGTCTCCCACATACATTGAGGAATAAAGGCTTAAGTCTTTATAAGCTATTGAGTGAGGATCGCATTATACACTGGACCGATACAAGTGAGGTTGTTGTTGGAAGAACAAAGGTACAGGGCTCGAATATCGTTGACATCGTCCATGACCTGGTGAGAAAGTGGGGTAGGCCCTCGCCAGCAGGATGGAAACATATTAAAACAAGACTACAGCAAATAAATGTGCCCAAAACATTGATAGGCAATCTGAACAGGTTGAAAGACCTGGGACAAGCCACGCGTTTCCCACAACAGAACACGCCTTCGCCCCCATCGGTAGCATCTCTGAAGAGGAGGAAGAGACCGAACAGTGGCGATCAACCCTACCAGAGCCCCTCTAAAATACGCAAATGGCTAACATATTAAGAAAACGTTATGATGACATTTCTAGCCCAGCCTCCTACGGCGGTGTTGATAGACTGTACAGTGGCGTTTATAAGGAGGGAGTAGGGAAAAAAGATGTTGAGAGGTTTCTGCTGGAGTAGGATGCTTATGCTTCATAAGCCGGTGAGAAAAAGGTTTGAAACAGCCAAGACAACAGCAGCCTCGATTGATTCTATATGGCAGGCGGATTTAACAGACATGCAGAGATATTCAGTGTATAATGGTGGCTACCGTTACATCCTATTCATAATAGATGTATTCTTTAGATATTTGTGGTTAATTCCCCTGAAAAATAAATCGCCTGAAACAGTTGCTAAAGCTATCAAAACGCTGATGTTGAAAGAGAGAAGGATTCCTGGCTATTTTTGTACGGACATGGGGAAAGAATTTATAGGCCGAGCTTTTCAGAGCATATTGACAAGAGTTTAACATCAGTTACTACACTAGCAATTCTATACATAAGGCCTCTTTAGCTGAAAGAGTTCAACGTACCATAAAGGAACGCATGCATCGCTATTTCACACAAAAACACACAAAAATATATAAGCATTCTGGATTCGCTGGCCTCATCCTACAACCGTTCACACCACCGAGCGATTGGTACAACACCTGACGAAATTTTAGAGGGGGGTACGCACACAGAGCGAGAGGTGAGAAAAGACATTCGTAGAGTACCACCACACACTGCGTGTTTCAAAATCAATGATTATGTAAGGCTGTCACGTTCGGGTAATAAATTCGCGATGGGATTTGAGCAAGGTTGGACACGTGAGATTTTTAAAGTTAGGGCTATGAGACCTAAAGACGAGATAATGCTGTATTATGTTGAAGATGTGAATGGGGAAGAAATTGCAGGAGGCTTTTATGGCGAGGAGCTGCAGAAAGTGACATTTAATTTAGGAAAAAACGTGTTTAAAATTGGAAAGATTTTAGGTAGCAAAAGAATCAGGAAAGAGAAAAATGTACCTGATGAAATGGCAAGAGTACCCAGAAAGCTTCAACACCTATATAAAAGCTGATGCAATAATGAAGCTTAAATAGTATGCAACATGGCGCCTACCCACTTCTACGTCACACTCCCGTCCTCCTCCTCCTCTCTGTCTGTACATCCTAGCAACACCCTGGCCAACTTTGTAACAGAACTCCACGGGCCCATCGAATTGGGTCGTGAATCATATGAGGTAGGAATATGCGAAATTCAATTATCTACCAAATTTTTAAATATTGATAATAAAGAATCCGTTTTTACGCTTAGAAACCGTGATGAGTATGAAAAGGCCGGTGTAACTCGGGACGAAACCATGCGTGCCGCCCGGGAGTAGGGGGTGCACAGTACTACACTACAGTAATAACATAGGTCCAGGTCATTATGGTGCAGCCGAGGATGTTGTGAGACTTAAATGGTAATTTGAAAAGATCAAATCTTACGGATGATTTAGTATACGAAATCAAACAAAGATACCCCTGCACATACTCTGACTCTAAAATCAGAGGCTAACAGAATTATTAAAGACAAAGGGCTGTTCAAAATTGTAACCTAGGGCCGATATGGAGCAGCGTTCCAAAGAGATCCCTTCCACGAAACACACGACTTGTGCAGCCTAATGTATCAGCTGAAATTGGAGAAATTGAACCAATGCTATACAGCCTATACTCCCCAGACATGTGCTATATTTATAGTAATATCGTAGAATATCAGTTTGTTGGGGATACCCAGGCGTACCTGCTGCGTATCGCTCACATTCCCAATCATAGAGGAAGGAGTTTGAGCATTAAATATGACAAGCCTCTTTATGTCAATGTCGCAACTAATCTACTAACCAATATCTCAATATATGTAAGAACGATTGAGGGGAAAAGTTTCTCATTCGGCGACGGGAGCTTAACAGTGAAGCTGCACTTTCGTCGCACTATGACATAATGACCCGTAGGCCTTTCACAGTCTATCGAGAGGCGAGATACCAGCGCAGGAGTGGGATTGGATCAATTTTTTCGACCATGCTGCATACGGCTGTCCCCTTGCTGAAGAGTGGTGCCAGATATCTTGGCAGGAAAGCGTTACAATCAGGTCTTAACAAGGTAGAAGACAATGGTGGGGACTAAGCCTAAAGAAACTCTAAAAAAGCACTTAAAGCGTACACAGGACGAAATCATCAAAGATGCAGAGAGAGAAATGTGTGGTGCTGGGAAAAAGAAGTGTGTTACCAGCACGTGGCGTTAAACGTAAAGGGACATAAAAAAGAAGTGGTGTTCTAAGCGACTGAAACCCATGGTTGATCATTTTTTTTTAACTGATATAACTGATATTGCTCTCATGAATCATAGGCTGTTTACTATTTGTCGAAAGAGGTGCCACTATTTCTGGCTCGCCATGGCGCGTTTCATTCATCCGTGTAGTTCACATGTAAATCGGAGCTATCCCTCTTTGACGGTGTCCGGCGAATTTGTGTACAACAATTTGCCTAAAGATACAATTTATCTACAGCAATTAGTCTACATATACAATTTATCTACAGATACAATTTGTCTAGAGGGGAAAAATGAAAGCTATTTGATGTTAATTATTATTAATTTAAAAAAAAAAATGAAAAATTTGTTTCTGCAATCGGTTTTCTTGAGAAATGATAAAGAAAAATGTTATTGGATATTGAATAAATTTATTTACTGAAACGACGCAATACACTCCAACATCTTTTTGAATAAGTCCGAGCTGGTGGCGCTTACGCCATACAAATTCACAAAAAATGACAAGAATTAGTGCGATATCTTGCAAAAAAACAATAGTATAAGAAACTAGGTCAGGTCAGGTCAGGTCAGGTTAGGTTTCTCAAGAAAACCGATTGCAGAAACAAAATCAGGGTCATCGACTGCCCTTGTTTTCAATTTCGTAGGAAAATCGAGAGCAGTCCATGAAACATACCATGTCCAATATTAGTAATAGTTTCTCTAGACAAATTGTATCTGTAGACAAATTATTGTAGATAAATTGTATCTGTAGACTAATTGTTGTAGATAAATTATTGTAGATGAATTGTATCTTTAGACAAATTGTTGTAGACAAATTCGCCTAAAACCCTCTTTGACATGCCCCAACTCAAGTTTCTATTGAGCAGTGACTGTATTACAATTAATCCGCTAAACACCATTAGCTCACCGAGTGCTCCTATAGAGTTCGTGATCCCTAGCTCAGGCCCTTACTTTTTTGATCCAAGCTGTGTGCACATGTATGCTAAACTATGAATAGCACATTCAGATGGAACGGGTTGCGAAGACATACGTTGTATTTCCAGAAACAAACTTTCTACATTCCATATTCAGTCAGTGTGACGTGTATTTAAACCAGGTCAACATCTCGCAGGAACTGGTTACTATCACCTACGAGCCTATCTGGAAAATGTCCACTACTTTTCAAAAGAAGCGAAGGACACCTTTTTAACTGCCGAGGGCTATTATCAAGCTAAAGATGAAAGTAGTATAAAGGACAAGCTTATAAATTCTAAAAAGAAGATATATGAATGCTTCGGAAGCCTACATACAGACTTCACATTCCAGGAGAAGCTGCTTGGGAAATGGCCTGCAAGAACATCATCATCTCCTCTCTCTCAGGTTACCTTCCTAGGTTAGGGAACCCCTTCTGGGGGAGGTCATTCTCCCGGACTAACCCCCTCTCCCTCCTTTATGCAGCTTGGGGGCTAAACCCCCCTTCCTTGCATACCCTCTACCCCCTAGCAACATTTGATTAACATTGCAATTGATTTGCATTCGAACATTTGCGGTCATACTACTAAAGCCGTTAGTGTAAAACGAAAACATGGCTAAGACGATATGAGGGGTCGCGCGTTTTAAGGTACCTAAGCGCCACCACAGGCGAAAACGTGTTTTTGATGGATATCGCTATTTTCACCTTTCCTCTATCGCGTGGTTTGGATTATAATGACCTTACGACACTAGAAGTATGGTTAAAAACCTTATGAAGCGAACTACTTTTTTCACCTCTATCGCCAGTAATAAGAAAATAAAAAAAAGATTATATATAAAATATGAAAATCTATTCCAAAAACTCATAACATCTTCATTAACATACTTAGAACTCTAATTTAGCAAAAAATGAACGTTCTACAGTAGCTCAATTAATAACAGATAATATTGCCAGAATATTGCTGAACTTTGGAAGCGATTTCCGACGAATTTTAATTTTGGCGCTTAGGTACCTTAAGACGCGGGACCCCTCATATACAGATCTGCATTTTGCAGTTACTTTGTTCTTGGGAGCTACTTCCCTTTTATCAATTCGGCTGAAATAGATAAAAGGGTGGATAGTTCAGCATTTTAGGAATCCAATCTGTATAGTTCAACAAGGTGGTTTTAGGGTAATGGTACGGGAAACGATTTGGGATACTGGGAAGACCCAAATGGTATCCATGAAGGAATACTTAAGTTACATTAAAATGGTGGCTATAATCTCCTGCCATAGTCACATTTAAATTTACATATACTGCAAAGTGACCCCCTTCAAAACATTCCGTTGAGACCTAGAAATCTTTTGCGAAGTCTTCAAGAATTCCAAAGAAAGCTTTTTCAAACGAAAAATGAAAGTCACAAATAGAGACTCCATTAAGGAATCTTAAAGAACGCTTGTAATAACATAACCTTGCCTATAAAAAGTTCTTATAATAATAACGGAAAAAGAATTCTTAAAAAACAAGAGAGAACTGAATCATATAAAGTAAGAATTACTTTTTATACAGTTTTTTTTCCGTTAAAAATAAATAGAAAGCTTATTTAAGAGATGATGATGATAAGGTAAATAGCGTCTTATATCCAATAAGAATAGGTTACAAATTACGGAATGTCGCTCTGAGAATGTGGTAGGATATGCCGAGGAGCTTCTAATTAACTGTAATTTGTTCTACTTTCGGAAATTGGAACTCGGTTGTATTCATTGGAATTCGCGAGAACGAACGAACGATCAGATATGGCTGAGGGAGAGTTCGTATGTTCTTTTAGTTATATCAGCAGCACCATTCACGAAATTAAATTGTATAGCAAATAAGATGATATCAAATTATATCTGGGAGAGTGACTTGATTTTGGACAACACTGTATGAAAATTCTTCTCTGGTGGCTGTGTATGTGTGTGTGTATATGTGTGTATATAGATATATATATATATATATATATATATATATATATATATATATAAGTCCAGTCTCATAGGAAAATTTACTAAATAAAAAGAGTGCATTGTAGACTTAGAAGAAAAGTATATCCTCTTTCTCTCATATACAGGGTGTCCTAAAATCCGTCTCATAAGGAAATTTATTTTAAATTAAATTTACAAAAGTAATATATCATAACTAAAACAAATGTTCACATTGATGTCGTTTTGAAACTTTTTTTGGTGCAGGTAGAATAACACACCATGGCTAATATGGAAGTGAGTTGCACAAGTGAGGGAAATGCCTCCGGAGGCCTTTTGTAAATTTAATGTAAAATAAATTTTTCCATGAGACCTGACTCATGGGACACCCTGTATATGAGTGTGTGTGTACACTTTTTTTCTAATCCTACAACGCGCGCACACTATTTTTATTCAGTATAAATCAACAGCTAAGTAAGTCTGCCATAATTATGTCTGCCATAATAATTTCCATTAAGAAAATTTTCATTCACCTATAGAACCCCTTTTTTCAGTCTTTCTAAAAATTCGGCACCCAATTTTTCAGTCTTCCTAAAAATTCAACACCCATTTTTTTTTTAACGTCTTGTATACAGATAAGAAGTAAAAGAAAAAACACTTTTCACTGCAATTTTTTTTTCCTCGGTGACTCGAAAAGAAAAAAAAAACATTTTTCAATGATTCTTCAGCTCAACGGAAATTCTCTTGACTTTCCATATTGTTCTCTGTCTTTTATTTATTTTCAAAAACTTTTGTAAATATTTTTCCTCCGGGAGGGAAAAAAATGGGGATGGGGGAAGAGGGGGGGTTAGAATGGGGATTAGAATGGGGATTAAAAACAATTAACAAACTTGAAAGAAAGAAATGATCGTTGGGGGGAGGAAAAAAATGAAGGGAGAAAAAATTTGAACATTATCTTTCGAGAACGCGTGTCAAAGCCAGTGCTTTAATTCCTGTGAAAAAATGTGTGTGTGTGTGTGTGTGTGTGTGTGTGTGGTTTTAGTTATTGTTGGTGTTTTCGAAGAAATGGTCATATATAAGAACGGCCTACGAGCGACCCTTCAGCAGCATTCCTCTTCGTTTATGGAATTTGATGGAGTAGAGCGTTTCCCTCTGCTCTCATCCTCATCTCTTAAGCTGCCACGCATGGTTGGTCAGAGATTTGGTTCAGGAATTTATGAAGTCGATTTTTTGATGTTATTAACTTGATGTCTTGTAAATTTCCCAGTTCTTTCGCTAGAATATTAAATAGTTTTTGGCTCATATCCGGTGAGCGAGTTTTCCATCTGCGTTCCCAGAACGCCATTTAATTTAAATTGAAACTGAAAATTTCTGTTTTTTATGATTTCGGTTAAAGAGATTTGCTCGTGAATGAATGCATTGTTGTTCCGAAAGGTGATAACGCAAAATTTGTACACGCCATTTTATAAACTTCTTGTTATAAACCAAGACTCGTTTTTAAGATTTTTAAATGTAATTTTTTATTATTTTGTGAAATTTAATTTAGCTGGAAAAACCGTAACACGTTTTACTAAGGTCTTTATTCGGTCATGTTTGAAGTGTGTGAAAAAAAAAATATCCTCGCACAGTAATGAAACTAATTTTATTCAGTTGGTTGGAAACGAAACTGTCACGATTGTCAAAAAGCCTTTTTAGTTTGGTTTTTTTTAGTTGCGAACTGCTGTGACCAGAACTTGGCTATTCGGATTAAATTATGAATACTTTTGCAATATTTAACAAGAAATTGCTAAAAAAAAATTTGCATTCAGTATCGTCATGAAAATGTTTTTATTATTATTATTATTATTATTATTATTATTATTATTATTATTATTATTATTGGAGTTTCCCCAAATACTTTTGAGTTTTAAATACCTGAAAAATAGAACATATGAAATTAATGTTAGATATAAGGCAAAAAGTAAGTTGTAAATTGCCCGCCCCCCCCTCCTACCACCACCAGGATTTCAGCCCGTGCGCAACTACCACACTATATACGACGGTAAAAGCTAACACAACCTGTCACATATTTCAACAACTGAGGATATGCTGAACGATTTCGCGTCCAGAAGTAAATTGCGTGTTAACCCTCCCGTACTTGAGGTAATGGCAGCTTTTAATTCAAATCCCCCTCTGGTGTAACATTGGGGTACCATAAACGAAATAACACATGAGCAGGCTTGGTTTTTATATAATACTAAAACTACACGTGCTGCTCATGGGTGTTATTCCATATATATATATATGAGAGAGAGAGAGAGAGAGTTACAAGGAGTTACAAGGAAAAGAAGTACCTCAAAAGGCCTTGCGGCCCATACCGAGGAGGTATCAATGGCAACGGGTGCCAGGGAAAATTTCGTACACACTCAAATAGTGTGCAAGGTTTGGTCTAACCTTTTCTTGAACTGATCCACAGAGGAACTGTTCACAACTTCCGAAGGTAACCTGTTCCATGTGTCACAGATCTTATACGTAAAGTAATTCCCACACACACTAGTCCTAAACCGTTTCAAATCCAACTTCCAACCATTGTTGCGAGTTGGGTTATCATTTAAACTAAACATACTTCTAAAATCGACATCGTTCAACCCGTGTAAGAGCTTGAAAACCTCGATCAGTTGACCGCGCAGCCAGCCTCCGAGTTTCAAGCGAAAACAAGTTCAGGGCGCGTAACCGTCGATTGTAGCCCATATGCCTAACGGAAGGGATTAACTTTGTGGCCCTCGCCTGCACTCGCTCCAGCCTTCAATATCTTTCCTGAGGGCGGGCGACCAGAACTGCACAGCATACTCCAGGTGCGGCCGAACAAGGGAATTGTACAGTGAGAGCACAATCTCCTTGTTCCGAAACTGAAATTGCCTCCTGATATAACCCAATAGTTTCTGGGTTTTCTTTTCTACCTCTACACACTGTTTCGTAAACTTAAGGTCGCTGCTAATTAGCACACCCAAGTCCTTTTCTAAATCAGTCACCTCGATATTACTACCCAACATCGAGTAGTCCGACTTGGGATTGGCGTAGCCAATGTGCATCACTTTGCATTTACCCAAGTTAAACGGCATTTGCCATTTTTCGGACCACTCTCCTATCCTACCTAGGTCCGCACGCAGTTCCTCGATCGCTTCGGGCGTCCCAACATTGGCCCCAAGCTTGGTGTCATCAGCGAATTTGGCGATCCGACTGACGATGCCACCGTCGATATCATTTATGTAAATGATAAACAACAGTGGCCCCAAAACGGAACCCTGAGGAACCCCACTAGTGACCGAGGCCCAACCCGAACTAGCCCCTTTAATTACCACCCTCTGCCGCCTATTCCTCAGCCAGTTTTCAATCCACCTACCTATTTCCCCACCGATACCCAGCGCGCGCACTTTCGCCATTAGCCGGCGGTGAGGTACCTTATCAAAGGCTTTCTGAAAGTCGAGATAAAGTATATCAATCGCCCTACTCTTATCGTACTCACTCAACATGACGTGGAAAAACTCGAGCAAGTTGGTGAGACACGACCTATGCCGTCTAAACCCATGTTGGGAGTCCCCAAGCAGCTTGTAGGAATCCAAATGGTCAACGATCCTATCAGCTATTATCCGTTCTAATAATTTACCTACAACTGAAGTGAGACTAATGGGACTATCCAGGCCAGCACCTTCGTGCCTCACGCCTGGCTCGGGGATGACGCGGGTATCCTCCCTGGTGAACACTCCCGCAAAGTACTCATTAAGCACATTAGCGATGTCCGCGTCGGAGGTCCGCAGAACGCCGCTTCCGTCCTTTAACGGACCTATCATGCTTCTAATGGGCTTTCTACTATTAACATAACTGAAGAACTCCTTAGGGTTCCCCTTGCAGAGGCTTGCCACCAATGTTCCCTCTAATTTTTTTTAGTCCGTGTGCGCGAGAAATTTTCGTTGTGCGTACATTTAGATTCATGGTGAAAAATTGTGCGAACTTTTCTGAGCGCTATCATCTTCAAAATGAAATATATATAAATATTAAATACTTAATAAATATTATTTCCATAAGTTGATAGCTTGATCATTACGGTACTATTAAATGGATATTAAAAAACTGTTTACGATATTATATATTCTTAAAAAAGAAAACATTTTATCCATTCTAAAAATACGAATAAAATAAAAAAGTAAAATAAAATTCAACAAAATAAAGAAATAAAATAAAAATAACATTAATTGAAAATAACTATTTTAGTTATCATTTCTCAAAACAATTTTTTAGCATTTAGCAATTTAAAATAGACTATCCATTCACAAAATAGGAATAAAATAAAAAATAATTTTATTTTTTATGAATTATGAGATAATTACTATTCGTTTTTATGCAAAAAATGAGAGAGAGGTTTATATTCAATGCGTTAATGTATAAAAGAAAAAAAATGCAAATACATAGAGTAAAAAAAATTCGTATTGCGTAATTTGCGGACGTCGGCGAAGTCGGGCGGAAGGGGTTAATACCTATAAGAGCGACTATAGAGTATGTTGATGCAAATGGTCAGACCTTGTGTGACGATATATTTTTGAAATTACTTCATTTACTGTCGTGACTCATGATACGCTTGAGCCTGTGCGCGTTTTATTTTGCTGTGTGCGCGGGTTTCACAACGCGTGTGCGCGCGCACACGCGCACACCTTAGAGGGAACATTGCTTGCCACCCGTAGTTCTTCGTTACGTTTCGCTAGCCTAACCTTCGCCTTCACTTCCCTACACAGGCGGACATACGCTTCAGTGTTCTCGTGGGAACGATTGGCCTTCGCCCTCCTATACGCTACTTTCCTATTTCGGATAGCCGAAGCGATGTCACGATTGAACCACTTAGGCTGCGTTGAAGCAGGGGTGACCGGTTTTGAGGGTATGGCAGCAGACTGCAGCACCATAAACTCGTCCCGGAATGCACTCCACACTCCCTCAACATCGCCGCCAACCTCTAACCCCATCTCTCCTACGCTATACCTGAGGCTAACAAAGTTCGCCAGCCGGAGATCGAGCTTACTGCCTCTCGAGTTACTACGTTTCACCCGAGGTACGCACACACGAAACCTAATAAGACCGTGATCACTCCCGCCCAATGATTCGTCAACGGTGAGGCCAGTGACGAGGTTGTCTTCGGTCGTGAATACTAAGTCTAGAACGCTTTCGCCTCGTGTAGGCTCGTTGACCCACTGAGTGAGGAAGTTCTCATCAGCAAAGTCAACTAGCCTCCTCCTTTCAGCATCGGCAGTCCTGTTTTCCCACTTTATGCCGCGACAGTTGAAGTCTCCTAAAACTACACACACCCTATCCCCTAGCAGGCTACTGAGTTCGGTGTACAGGGCTGTATCCTCCTCGAGGAGGAGATGCGGAGGTCTGTACACCAAGATTAACCTATAGTTCGTCCCTCCCACGTTCAGATCGACGCCAAGCAGCTCCCTTTCCGACCGGAACTGGCAGTCAACCGGACTCAACGTGTCTCTGACGTATATTAGTACCCCACCCCCCTCCCCACGGGTGCGGTCTTTGCGAAACATTCTATACCCGGGAATTTCGAACTCCCCAACGTAGTCCCTACGATCAGTATGAATCCAGGACTCGGTGATAGCAACGATATCCTGGTATTCTGATGCTAAGAGCGCCCGTAGCTCGCAAAACTTGTTCCTGATCGACCTAGCATTAAAAAGCATTGCACGGAGGGAGCCTCCCCTATTCTGACCGCCCCCTAGCACGACCCGTTTCCAGAACAGCCAGGGCTGTCGGGAGTTGAAGAGCCCCTCACTAACGAGGGGACAATCTCCGCAGGAGCCTGAGCCCCCTCCAACGTGGAAGGAGAGTCACTACCTGCTGTTGGAGGGGGACTACCTGCTGTTGGAGGGGGACTACCTGCTGTTGGAGGGGGACTACCTGCTGTTGGAGGGGGACTACCTGCTGGGGGAGTAGGTTTAACTGTTTGGGGAGCAGGATCAATTGCTGGTTTGCGGGTCTTAGTTTAGAAGATTATACAAATTAATGTTCAGTAAATCACCATACTTCTTTTTCCCCTTCTGGTTAAAATGTATTCCGTCCGAACCAAAGTATTCCCCATTTCCGTAGAATGTAGGCCAAAAATCGACAAACTTTAGGCCTTTTTCATCACACATGCGTTTAACTCTTTTATTTATGCTAATGGCTTTACTTAGAGTATAGTCACTAGCACGCATTCGAGGGAGAATTCCTACGACCATACCCATGTCTGTCCTATCCCTAACCTTGTCAGTTAGGTTCTTAAATTCTTTTATAATGGGCTCTGTCTGCCCTCCTGTCCCTCCCATAAAAACGTCATTGCCACGAACATGGACAATGATAGGGCAACTCTTATTCTTGATATTAATTTTGCCTAATTCCCTATTAATTATCTGGCTTGTGGCACCCGGAAAACATCGGAGCTTTCTCTTGGTCGCCCGTCTTGCTCCTAAAAAGTCCCCTTGATTCCTTACCATAGAATCCCCAATTAAAAAGGATTCATCCTCCTCATCAGCAAGTAAGTGAAACTTATTTTTGATGGTAATGGGTTCCAAATCCTTATGTTTTGGTTTTGGTTTGGAGGGTCTTTTATTTTTGACCAATTTGAATTCTTGGTCCTCCGTTCTATTTTCCGGAATAGTCACCGTGTTTTCCAAGCGTGCCACGGTTTGCTCTAGATGCTTAATTTTACAGTTTAAATCTGCTGGTGTGTTTTTAGTTTGATCTTGTCTACTGGGATGGATTTCCAGTGCTACGAGCCTAGCTTCAAGCTTTTTTACTAATTCCTTTAGCTCTTTCACTTCCTTTTCGGGGTTGTCTCTAAGTTTACAAAACAAACATATACTAAGGGATGTGATATCACTGATACTACCTTCTGGGAAGTCAACGCACCAATGATTAACTTTACATTTAAAGCATTCTGCTTTCAATTTAGCTGGCCCTGTCATATTTTTTTTAAAATTTAAATTAAATAATACGATACGTTACTTTGAGAGAGAGAGAGAGAGAGAGAGAGAGTTACAAGGAAAAGAAGTACCTCAAAAGGCCTTGCGGCCCATACCGAGGAGGTACCAATGGCAACGGGTGCCAGGGAAATTTTGTCTTTCAACTATCCTAGCAGTAGTAGAAAACTGGATAGAAAAGTAGAAGGCTCTCTCCCCACCCTCCGCTCCCTCCCTGCCAGAGGCAGGTACGGAAAAAGGTTGAAGAAAATACCTTGACCCTGGAAAAGTAGCCAAGGAAATTTTACAGGAAAGTGGAGAATAAATAAATAGCTCTATATTTAGCTTGCTCACAGAGACACCGAGCAAGCGAACTCCTGCAGAGTTTTCTGAGGTTTTAATCTTAAACTATGAGTGTGTTCAGTACTTTGTCTAGCCTATTTTTAAACAGATTTACACTGACTGGAAACAACCTCTGAGGGAAGTTGGTTCCAGATATTAACTCTTTTATAGGAAAAGAAATTTCCGCAGACTGAGGTCCTAAATGTCTTTACACACTCAAATAGTGTGCAAGATTTCGTCTACCCTTTTCTTGAACTGATCCACAGAGGAACTGTTCACAACTTCCGAAGGTAACCTGTTCCATGTGTCACAGATCTTATACGTAACGTAATTCCCACACACACTAGTCCTAAACCGTTTCAAATCCAACTTCCAACCATTGTTGCGAGTTGGGTTATCATTTAAACTAAACATACTTCTAAAATCGACATCGTTGAACCCTCGTAAGAGCTTGAAAACCTCGATCAGTTGACCGCGCAGCCTCCGAGTTTCAAGCGAAAACAAGTTCAGGGCGCGTAACCGTCGATTGTAGAGAGAGAGAGGAGAGAGAGAGAGAGAGAGAGAGAGAGAGAGAGAGGAGAGAGAGGAGAGAGAGAGAGAGGAGAGAGAGAGGAGAGAGAGAGGAGAGAGAGAGGAGAGAGAGAGGAGAGAGAGAGGAGAGAGAGAGGAGAGAGGAGAGAGAGGAGAGAGAGAGAGGAGAGAGAGAGGAGAGAGAGGAGAGAGAGAGGAGAGAGAGGAGAGAGAGGAGAGAGAGAGAGAGAGAGGAGAGAGAGAGAGAGAGAGAGGAGAGAGAGGAGAGAGAGAGGAGAGAGAGGAGAGAGGAGAGAGAGGAGAGAGAGAGAGAGAGAGAGAGAGAGAGAGGAGAGAGTTACAAGGAGTTACAAGGAAAAGAAGTACCTCAAAAGGCCTTGCGGCCCATACCGAGGAGGTACCAATGGCAACGGGTGCCACGGAAAATTTTCTACACACTCAAAGAGTGTGCAAAATTTGGTCTAACCTTTTCTTGAACTGATCCACAGAGGAACTGTTCACAACTTCCGAAGGTAACCTGTTCCATGTGTCACAGATCTTATACGTAAAGTAATTCCCACACACACTAGTCCTAAACCGTTTCAAATCCAACTTCCAACCATTGTTGCGAGTTGTTGGGTTATCATTTAAACTAAACATGCTTCTAAAATCGACATCGTTGAACCCTCGTAAGAGCTTGAAAACCTCGATCAGTTGACCGCGCAGCCTCCGAGTTTCAAGCGAAAACAAGTTCAGGGCGCGTAACCGTCGATTGTAGCCCATATGCCTAACGGAAGGGATCAACTTTGTGGCCCTCGCCTGCACTCGCTCCAGCCTCTCAATATCTTTCCTGAGGGTGGGCGACCAGAACTGCACAGCATACTCCAGGTACGGCCGAACAAGGGAATTGTACAGTGAGAGCACAATCACCTTGTTCCGAAACTGAAATTGCCTCCTGATAAACCAATAGTTTCTGGGCTTTCTTTTCCACCTCTACACACTGTTTCGTAAACTTAAGGTCGCTGCTAATTAGCACACCCAAGTCCTTTTCTAAATCAGTCACCTCGATATTACTGCCCAACATCGAGTAGTCCGACTTGGGATTGGCGTAGCCAATGTGCATCACTTTGCATTTACCCAAGTTAAACGGCATTTGCCATTTTTCGGACCATTCTCCTATCCTACCTAGGTCCGCACGCAGTTCCTCGATCGCTTCGGGCGTCCCAACATTGGCCCCAAGCTTGGTGTCATCAGCGAATTTGGCGATCCGACTGACGATGCCACCGTCGATATATTTATGTAAATGGTAAACAACAGTGGCCCCAAAACGGAACCCTGAGGAACCCCACTAGTGACCGAGGCCCAACCCGAACTAGCCCTTTAATTACCACCCTCTGCTGCCTATTCCTCAGCCAGTTTTCAATCCACCTACCTATTTCCCCACCGATACCCAGCGCGCGCACTTTCGCCATTAGCCGGCGGTGAGGTACCTTATCAAAGGCTTTCTGAAAGTCGAGATAAAGTATATCAATCGCCCTACTCTATCGTACTCACTCAACATGACGTGGAAAAACTCGAGCAAGTTGGTGAGACACGACCTATGCCGTCTAAACCCATGTTGGGAGTCCCCAAGCAGCTTGTATGAATCCAAATGGTCAACGATTCTATCAGCTATTATCCTTTCTAATAATTTACCTACAACTGAAGTGAGACTAATAGGACGATAGTTCCCTGGACTTTCGTGATCCCCTTCTTAAAGATAGGGGTCACGTTGGCCTCCCTCCAGTCACCAGGCACCTGGCCCATCACCAGCGATTTGTTGAAGACTGTAGCCAGGTGGGGAGCCACCTGGTCGCGCACTTCTCGCAAAACACTGGGGAGAAACTGGTCTGGCCCAGGAGCCTTAAACGCGCTCATTTTGTCTATTCTATGAGCAACGACTGTCGCGGTACATCTAACACTATCCAGGCCAGCACCTTCGTGCCTCACAGCTGGCTCGGGGATGACGCGGGTATCCTCCCTGGTGAACACTCCCGCAAAGTACTCATTAAGCACATTAGCGATGTCCGCGTCGGAGGTCCGCAGAACGCCGCTTCCGTCCTTTAAAGGACCTATCATGCTTCTAATGGGCTTTCTACTATTAACATAACTGAAGAACTCCTTAGGGTTCCCCTTGCAGATGCTTGCCACCCGTAGTTCTTCGTACGTTTCGCTAGCCTAACCTTCGCCTTCACTTCCCTACACAGGCGGACATACGCTTCAGTGTTCTCGTGTGAACGATTGGCCTTCGCCCTCCTATACGCTACTTTCCTATTTCGGATAGCCGAAGCGATGCCACGATTGAACCACTTAGGCTGCGTTGAAGCAGGGGTGACCGGTTTGAGGGTATGGCAGCAGACTGCAGCACCATAAACTCATCCCGGAATGCACTCCACACTCCCTCAACATCGCCGCCAGCCTCTAACCCCATCTCTGCTGCGCTATCCCTGAGGCTAACAAAGTTCGCCCGCCGGAGATCGAGCTTACTGCCTCTCGAGTTACTACGCTTCACCCGAGGGACGCACACACGGAACCTAATAAGACCGTGATCACTCCCGCCCAACGATTCGTCAACGGTGAGGCCAGTGACGAGGTTGTCTTCGGTCGTGAATACTAAGTCTAGAACGCTTTCGCCTCGTGTAGGCTCGTTGACCCACTGAGTGAGGAAGTTCTCATCAGCAAAGTCAACTAGCCTCCTTCCTTCAGCATCGGCAGTCCTGTTTTCCCACTTTATGCCGTGACAGTTGAAGTCTCCTAAAACTACACACACCCTATCCCCTAGCAGGCTACTGAGTTCGGTGTACAGGGCTGTATCCTCCTCGAGGAGGAGATGCGGAGGTCTGTACACCAAGATTAACCTATAGTTCGTCCCTCCCACGTTCAGATCGACGCCAAGCAGCTCCCGTTAGAGAGAGAGAGAGAGAGAGAGAGAGAGAGAGAGAGAGAGAGAGAGAGAGAGAGAGAGAGAGAGAGAGAGAGAGAGAGAGAGAGAGAGAGAGAGAGAGAGAGAGAGAGAGAGAGAGAGAGAGAGAGAGAGAAGAGAGAGAGAGAGAGAGAGAGAGAGAGAGAGAGAGAGAGAGAGAGAGAGACTTTAATTTTTCTGTGTGTAATGAAAAAATTTAATTGGTTTAAAAGATTGCAGATGAAGTAATATACCAATTTAAAGTTAATTAAATTATTTATTTTGAATATTCAGAAAGAAATATGAGATATTAAAGATTTCGTGAAGTGTAATGGAAAACACTCATTACCAAGACCAAACTGCGGAAATTTTCTGGTTAACAGCCAGCGCAGTGGATATTTAAGCTTGATCTCGAGAGAGCGAGGGTGCAAAGACAAATGGCAGTAATAAAGAAAGCACGATTGGGCAGATGTAAATGCCTGGTGAGATGCATTTGCGTCCAGCAGCTCATCGACAAACTTTGGTTTTACAATGCTTTCTTGCCCATTGCTGGCAAGAAAGCAAAAAATAGCGTCGTACGGCTTTTGAGTAGTTTTACACTTCAATGACTGCGATAGGTGTTGATGCCTCTTCTTTTGTCGACAAAACTGACCTCATATTTGTTGAAAGAGGCGTGAAAATAGATTCAAAATGCTGCTGTAAAGAAATCTCGCGTAATGCCTTGCATTGAAGATAAGATGCCAACCATTCCGTACATTCTCATTTCGTGCTGTCTCTGTAACTTCTTGGGTGGAGGCGTATTTCTCCATAAATTTTAATAGTACGTCATTCCGAGAGAATTTTTAACGTAGACCACAGAATATGGCTCACATACTGAGACTTAAAATTTTTGAGGGTTGTGGTGGTGAAGTGTGTGTAGTGTATGTGAATTTTAAAAAATGCGATTTTGTAAATTTACTGACACTGATGTAGAACTTAAATTAACTTTTTTTTTTTTTTTTTTTCTATTTAACGTTTTTTATTCTGGTATTTGTGGACTTTGAATACTTTTTACTGTTGTTGCGATCAAGAGTAGAGTACTACTAGAGGCACTCAATGTACTTTGCCCCTACCCTTTTTTCTTAGCTAAATAACACTGGTATGCATATGAAATGTTTTTGTCTGCTGTGAGGGTTTTTTCAACTCATATTATATAATTCGACCATGCTGAATTCGAAAATAACATTGGTTTTCCTCAATCAGGTCAGGTTTTTTCTCTATTGGCCATTTATTATAAGTCCAATTTTATCCCCAAATTTATTGATTTTTTTAGCTTAAACACTGTAGATACGAGTAATATTATAAGAACACTCGTGAAAAATGAAAACATTGTGTGAATAAATACTTTTATTCATACAATGAATATGGAAAAAAGTTTATTGAGGAAGGAATGAAGTTTTTTTGGCTTTCCGTCTGTGTTTTTCTTCGGGCACGTCTCGCTTCAAACACCAGCAATAGTCCGCCAGCATATTGATATCCCAGTTTCCCTGGTACCTCTCTTCCATTATTTTGATATCTTGGTGAAATCGTTCACCCTGTTCCTCACTATAATCCCCGCAATTTTCAGGAAAATAGTCCAAGTGGGACCACAAAAAGTGCATTTTTATGGACATGCGCGACCCATGAGCTTTGAAAGCTTCCATCAAGTTTTCGACAACGGACTCGTATTCTGGACTTCTACGCTTGCCAAGAAAATCAGTGACAACTGATTTGAATGCCTGCCAGGCATTCTTCTCAGTTGGAGTCATTGCGTTTTCGAACTGAGTATCCTTGATCAAAGTTCGAATTTGAGGACCATCAAAAACCCCAGCATTTAGTTTAGCATCAGATATATGAGGAAATTTACTCTCGAGATATCGGAATGCTGAACCCTCCTTATTCATTGATTTGATGAAATTTTTCATCAAGCCCAGCTTAATATGAAGTGGTGGGAGCAAAATTTTTGTTGGTGGTACAAGGGGCACTGAAACGACATTATGCGACCCAGGTTCAAAATTCTCTCTGGATGCCCATTCACGCTGTGCATAGTGCTTCTCATCCGCTCGGCTATCCCATTTGCAGAGGAAACATGGGTATTTCGTGTATCCCCCTTGCATTCCCAATACAAATGCCACAATCTGAAAAAAAATGAAAATATTTAAAGAATTTAGAGAATTTGTTCTATCAGATAAAAAAATCTATGCATTGGACTGTATCACTTCTGTGGGGAAGTTAAGTGTTCTTATACGCTCTCAAATAACCTTTGGAAAAACAACATAGTCAATAGCAATAGTTTACTTATGATATTAGTATTACCTTCAAATCTCCACAGATCCTCCAGTTATGTTGGTCGTATACGAGAGCATCCAGTAAAATTTTCATGTTATCGTAGCTCTCAGTAAGTTGTACGGAATGTGCTACAGGGACTGATGCAACCCTATTCCCAATGTTGAGAAGTACTGCTTTCAAACTTCGTTTAGACGAGTCTATAAATAGCCTCCATTCTGATGCGTTATATGGCAGGCCCAAGGATTCGATTAGCCCCTCAACATTGCAGCAGTACACTAAGGAAGAGGTATTTTCGTGCACTGCAAAAAACTTGCGGAATTCTTCCTCTCGTTTCCTATACCAGGAGAATGTTGTTCCCGGAGCCAGCAAGTTGTCCTCTCGAAGTCGTGAGCCCAAGATCTCGGCAGCTAATTTGGAAAGTCCTAAATCCCTGGTAAGATCATTAAGTTTGGCCTGGTTGAGAGGCCTCGGCTCATTTGAAGCGGTATTTTGAGGTATATACGACTGGGACTGGTCATTGGCATTGGTCATTGATTCATCATCAGAATCATCGAAGTCCAGGGTTTGAGGTGGGTCGGGTATTGGAATTCCAGGACCATGGGGTACAGGTCTCATAGCAGAAGGAATGTCAGGGTATACAACAATGTGTTTATTCTTCTTGTTAACTCCTGAAAATAGAAACACAGAAACATGGATATAAAACTTGCATATGAAATAGAAGAAGCATTCAGACAGTGGCGGCTCGTGAGGGAAGGCTGCGGTCTGTAAGATATGAAATAGGTCGATGGAGTCTGTATATTTTCTTTCTTTTTCATTCATATTGTCCCTTCGGGGACAATATGAATGAAAAAGAAAGAAAATATACAATCATTGTATATGTAAATGTAACTTGTATAACAATATGTATGTGTAAATGTATTTTCTATAACAATATGTAAAATGTATGATTACCATTATGGTGAATATATGCTATATATGGTGAATATTACATTATGGTGAATATTATGTCAAGTTTCATACGAGGATTTCAAAATATTTAAGAAAAATAAATTTATAAGCCCACCTTGGAGGTTTGTCATGCAGAAATAGCAATCTGTCACGTGATCCTTTCCTTCTCTCCAAATCATGGGAATTCCAAAAGGCAAAGATTTCGCTCTGCCTTTGCTCCATCTTCTCAAATTTTCAATGCACGTCTTGCAGCACATATGAGGGGCGAAATTTTTGTCCTGGTCCCCTAGCTTAATTCCAAAGTATGCTCTATACATTGTCTTCACAAATTTAGTGATTTGGGACTGGTTATTTGGCATGGTAACCGTCCCACATATGTAGCAGAATCTATTGGGATCATTTTTACACGCTCTATTCATTATGAAATATTTTATCTATATGCCTGAAAAGTAAAAAAAGATATTATACAAGTGAAACAAGTGATGATAGATGTTACTGTTCCAATTCCGCTTTGACAAAATCACGAAAAATTCTATTTTACTTATGAGGCCATAGCTGGATAACCTGAGCTGATTGAGAAAAACGGATTGCAGATTCGAAATCAGCAGGAAAAACTCTATAAGAATCACTTACAAAACCCTTGACAGCAAAATTGATGCATACCAGTGTAATAGGCCATGGGGCTGAAATGTCTTTTGGGCCGTAAGTTTGAACTTTCTGCACTTCACATAACCGGATTTTTCCAGTTTGAACCTCCCCTCCTTGTATAAAACCGCTTTTAAACGCCCTTGTATAAAACCAATGGTTAACGCAGTTTCGAAAATGGCGTCTGATAGTGATGTGCGTTGTAAACAGAGCTGTTATCGAATTCTTAAACGCAGAGAAGGAAACAGTTGAAAATATTCACAAACGTCTGCAAAACGTTTACGGAAATGCTACTGTTGATCGAAGCACAGTTGGACGCTGGTCTAAACGTGTGAGATCATAGGAGAGAGGAAGAGCCAGCCTCGATGATGAGCCACGCAGCGGTTGCCGGCTTCGGCTGTGACATCTCACACTGTGCAACGTGCTAACAGCATCATTCAATCAAATCGGCGCGTCACCTACAAGGAGCTATCACTGGAGCTAGGAATTAGTGAAGGAAGTGTGAATACGATAAGTCAGCAACTGGGACACTCAAAAGTTTGTTCACGGTTTGTTTCTCGCCAACTGACTGAAGATCACAAAAGCCAAAGAAAAGAAATTGCTTCCGAGTCGTTGGTTCGATACGAGACAGACGGGGATGACTTCCTTTTACGAATTGTGACGGGATGAGACTTGGGTACACCACTTTGAACCTGAAACAAAACGCCAATCTATGGAGTGGCATCAAGCAGACTCCCCACGCAAGAAAAAGTTTAAAATGGCTCCCTCTGCAGAAAAGGTTATGGCCACCCATATTCTGGGACATGAAAGGGGTGATTCTGATGGACATTATAAAGAAAGGACAAGCAATCAACTCAGAGGCATATATTGCTACCCTACAGAGACTCCACAGACGTGTAAAGCGAGTTCGACCTGAGAGAAAACTGGAAGACGTCCTTCTTTTGCACGATAACGCAAGACCACACAACAGTTTGCAAACAAGAGAGGCCATCACAAAAATGCGCTTGACTGTGTTACCCCACCCTCCATACAGCCGGGATCTGGCACCTTCAGACTTCCATTTGTTTGGGCCGATGAAGGATGCTATTCGTGGAAGAAAGTTTCAGAGTGACGATGAGGTTGTTGAAGAGGTTAAAAGGTGGCTCCAGCGGAACCCAGCGGACTTTTACCAGCAAGGAATAAATACCCTTGTTTCGAGGTGGAGAAAAGCCGTAGAAAAGGATGGAGACTTATGTGGAAAAATAAAAACTTGTGAAAAAGGTGTGTAACTACTAGTGTACAAAATTTCTGGAACTTTAAGGAAACTTGGAAAGAAAAAAAGGTAGGACAAAATATATTGAGTGACTCTCGTATATTCATTTTATAACATCACCCTGATTTTTACATTTAATGGAAGTATGATAATGTTAGATTTCAGGAGTGTGAGAAACTTATGTTGAAACTCGGTCGGCTCACTCGTGCGAACAGTTTTCTATGTAGTTTTGTCCTTTATTTGACTTCGCAATACTACTTCGCCTGCATAAATATCTTTTATAAATACCTTTTTTTTCGGGCTTACCTATGCGCTCCAAATATATTATTATTTAATTTTAGTCTCCAATAGTGTTCACATTCGAATTCACATTTGTGCAAAACTGCAAATGTCTCTGACAAACATTTTTTTTTTTAATTTTACAGAAAGTGAAATGCAAAATACATGTTAATTTTTTACAATGTGTAATCCCTAACAATAATTATGACTATTATTGTCACGCTGAGGCAGCTCCACTTAGTTTTGTCACGATTCCCTGAATTTTTTAATACCGAATTTTGACATTTTATTTTATATATATATATATATATATATATATATATATATATATATATATATATGCTGCAAATCCACAAGGATAATGAAAAACGATTCCAAGGCATTTCGTGTATTCAAAGCTACACTTCGTCAGGGAATGAAGAGAGAAGGCAAGATGGCCATAAATATATACAACGTAGCGGAAACCAAAGCAATTAGCACGTACTTAACAAGAGTTAATGAGAGGCAAAAGGAATTTTAACAAGATATTGTCAATTTTATACATTCCCGCACTGTTATTGAAATTGTGGAATTTGAGCGCAAAAATAGACTATCCTTAGCCTACCTTACCATGTTAATTTTCAATATCTTCCGACTTTACTTGAAGCAATTGGCATCAATGTAGTCTTTAAGTATAATAATACTGTTAAATCACGCCTAATAAAGAATAGCCCTGAAAATGTTGTTGGTTGTGTGCAGTGGTGTAGTGCTAAATAAAGAAGCGAGGGAACGCATTTTGAAAGTGTTACTCAGATGGGGGGGGGGGGACAATGGCGAGCGCGGCGAGCCCATACAGCTGGGGGTCCGGGGGCACTGTAAGCCCCCCGGGAAATCTTTTGAAATCTGACCAATTTCAGGGATATTTTGAGGTCATATGCACTGGATATTAGGATATATTCCGAGGTTCAAGTTGCAGTATTTCCAGTGTCATTAGATATACGACATCCAGTACGATCAATAAAAATAGCTAACAACTGGAATAATTAACTAAAAAAAAGTTAACAACTGGTACGCCGTGGTGACTGTTTCACCAGATCTTTATAGGCTAGCATTGCCTCAGTCGAAGCTAAAAGAAATGAAACAGTTAATGATTCTTTCTCATATTTCTTCTAGGGGTGGGAATTAAAATTTCATGACGTTAGAGATTTGTAAGTTCGGATTTATTTGAAATAGTGAGGGAACGCCGTTCCGTCTACCAAAAAAAGTAAGGGAACGCCGTTCCCATAGCACTACACCACTGGTTGTGTGTATTCGATTGGATGTACGCAATGTAACTCAGTATATGTACTATATAGTAGGGTGGATCGATTTTACATTTTTTTCGATTTCCATATTCTAATAGAGACAAAAACTTGCGCATGCATGAGAAAATAGCCTCTGCAAAATCTTAGCTTAATAGGTAATCATCTTCTGCCCCCGGCAGAGCGATGAAAATCATATTTTAGTAGTCAAAGACGTTTTTAAACCCTAGCCTAGAGTCATAAAATTTTGCGTGTGTGTTATTTCATGCCTAAGCAACGATATAAATGCTATGGGAAAATATAAATGCACTATTTAAGACAAAGAGCCGATCTGAAAATATGTATAATATACATATTTTCAGATCGGCTCTTTGTCTTAAATAATGCATTTATATATTTCCCATAGCATTTATATCGTTGTTAGGCATGAAATAACACACACGCAAAATTTTATGACTCTAGGCTAGGGTTTAAAAATACGTTTTTGACTACTAAAATATGATTTTCATCGCTCTGCCGGGGGCAGAATATGATTACCTATTAAGCTAAGATTTTGCAGAGGCTATTTTCTCATGCATGCGCAAGTTTTTGTCTCTATTAGAATATGGAAATCGAAAAAAAATGTAAAATCGATCCACCTTAAATTACATAGGCCAAACGGGTAAAACGTTAGATATTAGGGTAAAACAGCATAAATATGCTTGTAGAACAGCTAATAATTCCAATGCTTTGTTTAACCATATGTATAGATGTAATCATAGCATCAAGTGGGATAGTTCTAAAGCGCTTGTATAAAATGTATAAAATTGACAATATCTTGTTAAAATTCCTTTTGCCTCTCATTAACTCTTGTCAAGTATGTGCTAATTGCTTTGGTTTCCGCTACGTTGTATATATTTATGGGCATCTTGCCTTCTCTTCATTCCCTGACGAGGTGTAGCTCTGAATACACGAAAGGACTTGGAATCTTTTTTCTTTTTCCTTGTGGATTTGCAGCATTCATTCATTTCACGTGCTTAATTGTGAAAATCATCCTATATATATATATATATATTACACACACACCCAAGGGCCACAATCAAATGAATGGCTGTAATACTAAACAGACCTTAATAATATAAAATTGCGATACTATTCTCTAAGAACCAAGTGCTTTTTATCTGTTAAGGATTGCAAATCGGAAAGATTGCAAATGACCTCAGTTTCTCTCCCAAATCTAACACCTCGCATGAAGGGGAAGACGTCTCAAATAATATCGAATTCAAGCCAATGCAATGCTAGATATTCAAGATAAGATCAAATACCTTATCGTAACAGCGTACAAACAAGCCGTAGAAGGCTGGCAAAAACTTCCGGAAACGACAGTCAAATTGTACAGAGGGTTGGCAAAAGTAAATAGACACCACGATGATTGTCCTCTAGGACAATTGGCAAAGCTCATCAATGGAATACCAGAATGTATGTCGGCTTTACATGATGCAAAGGGGAAAAGCCAACACCATTCTAAATATATTGCTTCAAAAGTTTTTTATTTATGGACTTTTAGTATCAAATAAAAAAAACTATGGCAAAACCATAGGTGTCTATTTACTTCTGTCAACCCTCTGTACGCTACAAAAGTTGTGAACAACTAATTCACAAAATTATGAAAACAGTTTTTGCTTCTGAACTTAGTTTACTGTGAACGAAATAAACAACAAAATGACGCATTATTTAAAAAAATATTGCGGTTCTATAATTTTTTCTTTATGTAAATTATTATTATTTTTAATTTTATACGTTGGGAGCAACTAACGTCGTACACAACGCTCTTATCATAATCTAACTTCTGCATGTTCTTTGAAGTTAATTCCTAACCCAATTTGATGTTTTCACCTTGTATAATTTATTTTCTTCGAATACAGCTTTCTGAATCTCTGTATTCAGAATTCAATTTGTTTTTCCATCTTGTTTTCCATCGTCGCGAGAAGCGGAAACTGCATGACGAGAATGTCTTATGATTAAAAAAAAATTGGCGTTTTTTTTCAAAAGATTTCTTACTGGTATACTCAAAGATGTCGGGGGAATACTCAGTTTTGCAGCGATGTAAGATAACTATTTGAATGGATAATCTAGGCTCAGTGGATGCGACACTCGTGCAACGAAAATTTCGGAGTTATTCTAATGTCCATCATGCTCCTTAACGTCACAATCATACCTAGCACACCTATCAAAATTTTCTACAAAATTAACCGAAACGAATTTGTGGTCTGAACCTGTCGTCTGACACTAGGTACATAATCTCCTCTCTGACAGGAGGATATGGTAGACGCCAATCTATCAGGGAAGTATTCCGGCGCCGGTGGGGGGACGTTGACAGAAGATAGGGAGTGCTGGAACTCCCATTTCTCCTGTCACTATCATCCTTAGCTGATCTTTTTGTCTCGTCTATCTTGTGAGCAGTCCAGCATGCTCTCAAACACACGCTTCTCTCCCTATTCCTCACTACACATACATGCATCTTAAACATTACATAATATTTTCAAAATTTAAAAAAAAAATTACCAACTTCAAGAGCCTCGGAGTACTATAAATGCCCCCACTTCTGGCTCTCCCGATACCGGGAACGCAGATCCGAGTAACGGGTCTGGATCTGTTACCGCCTACTCGAGATGTTCTAGGTCTCTGCCTGATTCACTTTCCATTAATTTCTGCAACATTCGTGGTCTTTTCACCACCTCCATCATTTCCTCACTGAAACTCGGGTGTCTGGGACGACTAACGGCAACCTCTTTTCTGTACCCTCTTACTTTCTCTATACTCAATTTCACTCCAAAGGTGGATATTTCGTATATGTACGCAATGCCCTAACTCAGAGGTGGCGAACCTTTTTACTGTCGCGTACCAAAAAAACCATGTAAACCATAAAAAAAATTCGCGTGCCCACCAAAGTTAATGTTTATAATTTGGTATAATATATATAAAGTCTATTATTTTATACTCATTATTGCAACGTTATTGCATTTTGCTTAGGCGTTTGCCCAAATGGGCACGTGTGCCATATGTTCGCCACCACTACCTTCATTTGTCTCGTATTCTCGAACTCTAATCCTCCGAATTCTATACCCTTTGGCTACGGCTTACATGCCAATCTCAAACTAAATACATCTGCGCTGTTTACCTTTCTACTGACTATCCAAAACTCTTATTTCCAAAGTACGGTAAACCAATGTACGGTAGATGGCAACCGAATCGACGTGCAGTGTTGCCAACAATAACAAATTCACCCGATGCAAACATAATCAATGTAGGTCTTTTAGTTATGAAATTATAGGCCGTGTAAACTTATTTTCTGACCGCCCCTCGTATATATTGTATGTATGTATGTATGTACAGAGCGTTGCCAAAAGTAAATAGATACCAGGATGATTGTCCTCTTGAACAAATGGCAAAGCTCATCAATGGAATACAAGAACGTGTGTCGGCTTTACATAATGCGAAAAGGAAAGCGACACCTTTCTAAATACTGTATATTGATTCAATAAATTTATTTATTGACTTTTATTATCAAATAAAAAAAACTGGAAAAAAACTGAAGATATCTATTTACTTTTGTGAACCATCTGTGTGTGTATATATATATATATATATATATATATATATATATATATATATATAATATGTTTCAATTCACTAAGTGAAATACAATATTGAATTCTAATTTAAGCATGGAAAATGGTAATTACCATAAATCTATTTATCTCACCAGTACCTTCAATTCTTGTTAGAGATTCTTCAGCGAACTTTAGAAATTAGAGACTTCCTGAATCGTTGAATCCAATGGGAGAAATTACTATCATTGTATTTCCGTGAAATTTAATAGAACTCGTGGTGCAGTATTTGACTTCTCCCTTTGAGTATAACTTTTTAACGATGATTGGAAATTATGCACAAAGTTTCTTACCTTCCCCAACACACACACACACACACACACACACCAGCGCCTTAACTCGAAGACGATTGACTCTTGTGACAGATTCCAGGAGGAAGTTGGTTACAAATACAGGGGAAGAGCTTTTTTAGGAAGTGTTTCGACTGCTGTTTCTGTCAAGTGGAATTATGCTCGTTCTTTCCTTGATTTTAAAATTTTTCTGTTTTTAACATATGTTGGAATAGTACGAGAGAAATGTAGCTTATTGAACATTAATAAATTTTTTAACAACGTTTTGTCAACCCTTTTCGCTAACGTTTTTAACTGCTCTTTGCATAATTCCGATCCATTCCATCAGAAACAGCAGTTCTCGCGTTCTGTCAGAATTTGAACCTGCTGGTTGGTCAATCAATATTTTATTTATTCAGACCGGACCGGACCCGACCGAACCCGCATACATGTTTCCTTCAGACCGAAACTCGATAGTTCAACTTCTCGATTATATAGGAAACTGATCTGAAGTGAATATCAGAAATATATCCGAAATATAAAAAGTAAAAATTTTGCATTATTTAACCAGATAAAATCACGTATATTTAATAAATTTTATTTACATATTTTAAGATAATTAACTCACTCGCCTTTATTAGTTGGAAAATGTGTCATATCGGTGGACAAAATCCTTTACAAAGTAAAAGAAACTGAAAATTTCGTAGTGAAAACAAGGGAACGAAATAAACCCTTCTAGATTCAAACATTAATGAATGAAAAATTTGTTTTGCAAAGATCGACACTGGCCAAGAGAAAAGACTGATGAAACTAATATATACAAAATAGTTCAGTTAATCAATCGTTCAATGAAACCACCTTTTAGTATTATGGTCATTATTGCGTGCAAAAACGAACCCCGTAAAATCTTCAAATTTCTTTACTTTCTTTTATGGCGCTCATAATTACTCGTACAGAGACATATTTCAGTTATATTCGTCACTATCTTTTGTACTGTACTGTACATAGGATATGCTATGAAAAGCATGCCGTTCGTTCGGAAAAATACCGGGTGTTTCAAAAGTCCGGAATCATAGGAATATTTATCTTTCAATTATTATATATAATAAATTTAGACCGGCCCAGGCTCAAAGGGGTGAAAAATATTTTTTTCTTTTCTGAAGTCTCACCCCTGGAATTTGTTATGCGTGTCGATAGGAAGTTTTGATTGAAGTTTCAGCCGGATTCCCTAATATTTAGTGGTGCCGACAGACTCTGAAATGTGTAGTTTTTCCGCACCACCCAGGAGGTAACTACAACAGGCGCGTTTTTTTTAAAGTGGTATCCCCAATAGGCCTAATCCACTTTTTTAATGTTAACTCATGAAGATGATGTGCTTCCTGTCTTTATCATTGATTTCTTTGCCTCTGGAAACTGCTCGGTGTTTTTCCACGACTTGAAGAAGGTACTGCAGTTGTTCTTCGTTTTTTGCGAGATGACTGCTGAAACTCTGAATTAATGAGACCGCTCTCTCTGCATTATCGTTTACAACATTCATTGTTTTAACATATTCCTTAGCTAATTTATAGTCGTCCCTGTTATCCCATTCTGCAGGATCTACTTCGAGAAACGTCGATTGAAGGGACAATTTCTCAAAGAAGGAGCGACTTGAGCTTGTAACAAAGTCTGCCAGACTTTTCTCTAGTGGGTCATCACGAGTGTGGTCAAAAGCAATTCGTTTTTCTAGTATTTCTGAACCAGGTCTTTCCAATGCCTGAACCATCTGCCGTTTCACTTGCAAAGTTATGCCATCATCAAAAAAGGCAAGCGACACAAGTTTTTCATTTAGATACCAGAGGTGACGGCATAGTGCTTTGCTAGCTATTGCTGAAAGTTCCTTATCATATTGCTGAAGCTCATTTAGATACTCCAAATCGGTTCTTGGTGCAAAAGATGCGATAGGAGCCGCAAACCATTTTGGCACATAAAAGCGGACAGCATAGCGAGAGAAGCGTTCCATTGCACTCAGTTCCTGTTTTGTCAGGTTGAACTGCGAGCAAAACTATACAATTTTGATGGCATAAATCACTCGCGACATCCACCTGCCGCGATGTAAAGCCCCAGGTTGACGAAAATGTACTACTACTGATAGAACACCACCTTTTTTTTTTTGCCAGTTTTGCTAGCGGTAGTATGAAAACACATTACTTGAATACATTCTCCCAAATTCCAATCGTCTAAGCATTCTAGAACTACTGCTGCAATTTTTCCGCCTTCTCCAGAAACAAATTTGGGTACTGCTAGAAGCGTAGACTTTCCTCCACCGGATACAAGAATAGCTAGCTAGCCTATCTATTTTTTCATCACCTGTTATATCTTTCATTACTTTACCATCCCAATGAATGGTAAGCGGAACGTCTGAGGTAAAGGTTCACTTAATGTCATCTGCAACTTTTTGGCGTACGGCACTCATCGCCCTCAGTAGAGTACTTCTGCTCAAAACAACATTGTCAATGTCATGTCCAAGAGAAGTTGCAGCAGCTGAAAACATCATAACAGCACTATGATCACTTGTTTTTGTTCGATCTAATGCCAGTGCCAGATCAGGTGTTACGATGCGCTTACACTTATTTGATATTGTGCTGCTTGAAGGTTTGGATGTCATTTCAGGAGTGTACGATGTGCCTGGCTCTGGTTGCTCATCACTACTACTGCTTGAACTGCTATTACTGAACTGAACTGCAGCTGAAGACAGTTTCTTTCGCAATGCCTCGGCTTCTTTTAGTGCAGTATTTCTTTCATCTCTTCCGTTTTCGCATTTGCTTAGCGACCAGTTTGTTATCAATATCAGTCATGTAACCTCGCCTCCCTTTTTCTCTTTGAGCATGTAGGAATGATCTATCTTCCTCATTTGTAAAGCATTTGCGTGAGCTATATCAAAAAGGTTATCTAAACTACCTTGGAATTCAGTTTCTTTTTAAATTTGATTTTGATTACGGTTTGATTTTGATTTTTGAAGTGATCTGAAGTTCTCATATATTTTCTGAATTTTCGTTAGTACATGCTGTTTGGCTCTGGTGAGTATTTTCGCCTTGTCCCAAATCTCAAAAATTTCAGCATAAACTATGTTGGATGCTTCTTTTAATGTTTTCTTTGTTTGTGAGACAGAAAAGCCGACGTAGTACATCTCCATTGGATGGAAGCTTTTTACTGCCAATTGGCTGTCCAATCAGCCATATTTCAGTTTTTCTTCTTGTTACAATTGAATCGGACATGGTGAAGGATAAAATCTGGAAATATTTAGAGAAAACATTTGCACATCAATCTCTCTCTGTGTCTTAAGCAATACTGACGTGAAGACGTGTTTCTACTCAACAGTGTAACATGTGGAGCACAATCCACAAGATTGTGAATAGGCATGGTTTGCACACAATATTTATACTACGAATTACGGGATTTCTTAAAGTAATTTTACCAGCAATCGATATTTTCACAATAAATGAAAAATGCAAGAGGCTGTCGGCACCACCGAAAGTGCATAGATATTGTTGAAATTCGGTGTGCGAGTATATTATGATGGTGGTAACAATTTTAGGGGGTGAGACTTTCACTTTTCAAAAATAAGTGTTTTTGGGCCAGTCTAAATTATTTATATATATATATATATATATATATATATATATATCACACACATTTTAACTGCAAACAACAGTGTAATTAATGTAAAGAATGACGCCCTGTGCAGAAGAACGTCCCGCACAAGATGAGGAGGGAGAACGAACAAATGAAAAATGAGGTAACCACCCGGGAATCGAACCCGGGATCTTCCGATTGCCGGTCAGATATGCTATCCACTACAACATGGGCCTCGATCAATCAGAAGTCGTAATTCTCCTACATACGAGCAGAAATCACTGCCCTGAGGGGGCACCTTCGCATGCCGTACATATATTTTTCATTTGTTCGTTCTCCCTCCTCTGTGCGGAACGTTCTTCTGCACAGGCGTCGTTCTTTATATATATATATATATATATATATATATATATATAATAATTAAAAATATTTCGTATGAATCTGGACTTTTGAAATACCCTGTATAACAAAAAATTAGTTTACAACATATAATGCAAAACATCAAATAATTTCAGGAAAAAAGAAAAAACGTAAAATGATAGTTTCCGTACATTTATTTAGAAAACTATTTAATACTTTGTGCGTCCACCTTAAGCTTGAAGAATTTAAAATTTTTATCAGTAGTTGGCTGTTTATTGATTGGAGACTGTTGGCAATTCCGAATTCTAGTATTTTCTCTGAATCTTCATGGAAGACGGAGGACTGTACAAGCCATTAGTGAGCAGTGGGTCGTCGTGGTAAAGAGCCGTCTTCAGATTTTAAGCGATCTGTTATTGCTGTACACGAATCTGGAAAGAGTTAAAGGAAGATATGAGAAGAACTTCGAATTCCATTTACGACGGTTGCTGCAGTTATAAACAAATTGAAAGGCTTTGGGACGGTCAAAACTATACGAAGATGTGGACGACCTCGGAAGATTTCAAAACGTACACCTAGACAGATTGAAAGAATGGCTGCTACGAATCCACGAGTGACTGCCGGTGATATTTGCCAAACATTAAGACTGTCTAAGATCGATGTCCATCTCTCTACAAAGAAAGGTTGGTGCTGGTTAAGTGTGCGGTCTACCTAGCTTTTAGTTAGCCTTATAAGGCTAACTGATGAAACTATCACGACTTAACCTAACCAATCGTCAAGGGCGTACAGTTGACCTAACGATTGGTTAGGTTAAGTCGTGATATTTTCGTTAGTTAGCCTTATAAGGCTAACTAAAAGCTAGGTAGACCGCACACTTAACCAGCACCGAAAGGTTTGCATGGAAGAGTTGCACGAAGAAAACCTCTACTAAGAAAAGCGCGCAAAGAATCTCGTTTAAAGAACGCCAAAGATCATCAAAATGACGGATTTGCATTCTGGAAGAAAGTTCTCTGGACTGACGAGACCAAAATTCGAGAAGAAAACATCCTTCGTGCGGTTAAACATTGCGGTGGTATTTTGTTTCTTTGCGGAAGCTTTAGTGCTTCTGGTCCAGGAAAGCTTGTTGTCATAATGAAATCTTGAATTCCAAGAAATATCAGTAAATTTTACAAGAAAATGTATTGCCTTCAGTTCGGGAGTTGCGAATGGGTCGCTTTGGGGTACTACAACGAGATGATGATTCAAAACATAAAAGTAAGAGTACCGTCAAATAGCTTCACCAAAAGAATATGAAGCTTCTCAAGTGACCCAGTCAAAGCCCAGATCTCAATTTAATCCAGAATTTATGGTTTAATTTAAAAGAAAGCTGTCCACAAGAGAGAAACCCTTCCCATCTGAATGAATCATGACAATTTTCTTCAAAAGAATGCGCTAAAATTTCTATTGGGAGATGTCGGAACTTTGTAGAAAAAAAAACTCAAAACGAATCATTGAAGTCATTCAAGCAAAAGGTGGACACACAAAGTATTAAATAATTTTGTAAGTAAATGCACGAAAACTTTTGTTGTAACTTTTAATTTTCTTTAAATTCTTTGATGTTTTAAATCGTACGTTGGAGTCGAATTAATTTTTTATTTGTTAAATTTTTTCAAACAAACGGTAAACTTTTCATAACTATATTATGCATGGTACAAAAGATAAGGACGCATACGAATTCATATATATGAAATATTTCTCTGTAAGAATAACTAATGAGCGCGTCTCTCTCTCTGTGTCTCTCTCTCTCTCTGTGTGTGTGTGTCTCTCTCTCTCTGTACGATGCAAGTAGGGCAATAGATATAGTGTATCTCGACTTTCAAAAAGCCTTTGACAAAGTCCCTCACGCTAGATTGATAGCTAAAGTCAAAGGACTAGGAATCACTGGGCTCGTTTCCAACTGGATTGAGGATTGGTTAAAAGATAGAAAGCAGAGAGTGGTAATAAATGGAGTGGCTTCGGAGTGGGCGCCCGTCACCATTGGTGTCCCACAGGGTTCCGTGCTGGGTCCTTTACTTTTTATCATCTATATTAATGATATAGACGTCGGGCTTTTAAGTGCAATCTCCAAATTTGCAGACGATACGAAATTAGGAAGTAGTGTTGGTACTGAGGAGGGCGTAAGAATGCTTCAGAACGATCTTGACAGGTTGGGCGAATGGTCTGCTACTTGGCAGATGCCATTCAACTTGGACAAATGTAAGGTAATGCACATAGGTTATAAAAACCCGAAGACCGATTACTCTCTCTTGGGAAGGAACTTGACTGAGACCGATCTAGAGAAAGACTTAGGAGTCTATATCAGCAACGATCTGAAACCGTCGAAGCACTGTGCAGAGGTCGAAAAGAGGGCCTTAAAATTATTAGGTTATATTAAAAGACAGTTCCAGTTTCGGAACAAGGAGACTGTAATGTGTCTCTATAATTCTCTAGTCAGACCTCAGCTGGAATACTGTGCGCAGTTTTGGTCTCCATCCCTCAGGAAGGACATAGAAAGGTTAGAAAGAGTACAAGCAAGGGCTACAAAATTGATCCCTTCACTGAGAATGCAAAGCTACCAACGGAGATTGGAGCGCCTAAATCTGTTTAGCTTAGAGACGAGGAGGTTGCGAGGTCAGCTTATTCAAGTCTTCAAGATGCTCAAAGGAATAGACAGGGTAGATTACAGACACTTATTCTCACTTAATGCCAATCCGACAAGAAATAATGGGTTTAAACTGGAACTAAAGACATTTAGAACCTCTGTCTGCGGAAATTTCTTTTCCTATAAAATCGTTAATATCTGGAACCAACTTCCCTTAGAGGTTGTTTCCAGTCAAAGTGTAAATGTGTTTAAAAATAGGCTAGACAAAGTACTGAATACTCTCATAGTTTAAGATTAAAACATAAGAAAACTCTGCGGGAGTTCGCTTGCACGGTGTCTCTGTGAGCAAGCTAAATATAGAGCTATTTATATATTCTCCACTTTCCTGTAAAATTTCCTTGGCTACTTTTCCAGGGTCAAGGTATTTTCTTCAACCTTTTTCCGTACCTGCCTCTGGCAGGGAGGGAGCGGAGGGTGGGGAGGGAGCGGAGGGTGGGGAGGGAGCGGAGGGTGGGAGGGAGCCTTCTACTTTTCTATCCAGTTTTCTACTACTGCTAGGATAGTTGAAAGAAAAATAAACTTTTAATAACAGGAACCTCCCAGAGTGGACCGAAAGGTCTTTGAGGCTTCCTCTTGTCCTTGTAACTCACTCTCTCTCTCTCTCTCTCTCTCTATATATATATACAGGGTGTTTGAAAACTTTCTGTACAAATTGTAATGGGGGATAGGCAACACCAAGACAAACCCTTTTCGTCTATAAGTGTATGTCCGCTGACGTCACCATTCGGCGCTAGAGGGCGCCGCTGCAATTGGCTAAAAGGTGAAGTGGGCTAGACTCGCGCTTGCCGCGGGCATTCTTAAATCGGACGTAGTACGCGTAACATGTTTATTTAAAGAAGGCATGTTTATTAAAGAAGGTGCTGAAAGTTGCGACCGGTAGCATCCATGCATGCCCGACAGCGTCGAAGCATTGACCGACGTACACGTCGAAAGATTCCCGGCATTTCGGGAACAGTTCCAGCGGCGACAGCGATTCTTGCTACGAGGTCTTCTTCTGAGTAAATGGGAGTCTCGTACACGAGGTTCTTCATGTGTCCTCACAGGAAGAAATCGAGGCATGTTAAATCGGGCGATCTCGGTGGCCAGGCTACGGGCCCACCCCGGCCTATCCGTCGGTCCCCAAAAGTGGCGTTCAGATAATCTGCACATCGTTGCTGGAGTGTGCTGGGGCCCGTCGTGTTGAAACCACATTCGTCTACGAATAGCCACGGGAACATCTTCCAGCAGTTCCGGCAACGTTTCTTCAAGAAATATCCGATAAACCCGCCCGTCGAGTCGGGCAGGCAGCAGGTACGGCCCAATCAACTTGCCATAGACGATACCCGCCCAAACATTGACGGCAAACCGTTCTTGATGAGCATGCACCCGTGTAGCATGTGGATTTGCGTGCGCCCACACGTGAGAATTGTGCATGTTAAACACACCTCACGTGTGAAACAGGCCTCATCTGAGAACAGCACATAAGCCGGAAAATTAGGCTGCACCGCTGTCTGCTGCAGAAACCAGCGTGCGAATTCCACACGAAGAGGGTAATCCCGAGGTTGTATTGCCTGGACTCTCTGATGATGAAACGGATGTAACTGCTGCTCGTGCAGCACTCTCCAGACCAGGTCGTGGTTCACACCGAGGATACGTGCAACACCTCGCGTGCTTGCGCTTGGATTGTCCTCAAATCGCCGTAGGATTTCTTCTTCCATGTCAGGAGTGCGCACGTTTCTCTCCCGACCAATGTCATGCATGTTTGCATGGAATGTTCCAGTTTCTCGCAGTCGCCGATGCAAATGCGCAAACGTTTGGTGGTTCGGCACACGTCTGTTTGGGAAGCGCTGTCGGAACAACCTCACAGCAGCTCTTCCGTTTCCATTGGCAGCCCCATACACCATATGCATGTCAGCCATCTCAGCAGTCGTGAAGCGCTCCATGTTACGCGTACTACGTCCGATTTAAGAATGCCCGCGGCAAGCGCGAGTCTAGCCCACTTTACCTTTTAGCCAATTGCAGCGGCGCCCTCTCGCGCCGAATGGTGACGTCAGCGGACATAAACTTATAGACGAAAAGGGTTTGTCTTGGTGTTGCCTATCCCCCATTACAATTTGTACAGAAAGTTTTCAAACACCCTGTATATATATATTTCGTTGTTGTATTTTCTGGTGTCATAATATGCATTAAATATGTCCACTTAATGAAGTATATGTTAAGATCCCCTTCACTATTAATGTACTGATATTGATTTTATCCTTTAAAAAATAGCACTTGAAGAAGATATCGCTAAGTGTGGAAGGGCATGATAGTAGGAGCCTCAGCCCATTTGGATTTGTAGAGTAAGATGCACAGTAAAACGTGTGGCCCTGCATGGGCTCAAACTCACAAGGTACATAGGTTAATCGAGCCGTGTGTGTGTTTTGTTCGACAAGCCCTTTCTTTTTCAGCTCTTTCATTTTTCATGAGAACTAAATTTCATTAAAGGTTAGCCGTTTTTTCTAACAATATTTTAGCTTTTCGTAAATGGAATTACATTAACAGTTAATCTAAAATTGTGCCCAAACTGAAGCTCTGAATGAGAAACATCACTTTCGCTTTTTCAGTGATTTTCTTCTTCATGGCAGGAAATAATGAAAATTGGTGCATGATATCTACCAATTAAATGTTCATGCCATAAACTATGTAGCGTTTCGTTACTTTTACGAAAAACACACACACACACACACACACACACACACACGAGGTCTGTTCGAAAAGTATTCCAGACAGGGTGTTTATTTTTAGAACAAGGACACCTTGGAGTTGACTGTGCTTAAAAGTGTCTTTGCATGTCGAGACAAGATGACTGATAGGGTTACACTTCATTGTATAGCGTCAGTCCACTGTGGTGATCCGATAAAGTTAAACGTGTTTTGTTTCGCGGCGATTTCTTACGATGTCGGAGAGTACAGAATTTTTTACTGTGAAAGTATTGTGCATCATGAATATGCTCCACAGAGATAATCAATCAACAAGGCATATTTTACATTGAAGTTTTGAGACGTCTACGTGAAGCAGTTCGGAGGAAACGCCACAGAAGTGGGAGTCAGGAGAGTGGATGCTTCATCACGATAACGCGCCATCTCAGTCGTCGCAACTTGCCCAGCTTTTTTTTTTTTTTTTTTTTTTTTGGCCAAAAAACGCTATCCCCCAAGTACAGCAGCTTCCATATTCGCCAGATTTGGGCCCATGCGACTTTTTCGCGTTTCCGAAGCTCAAACAAACCCTGAAAGGACACCGATTGGACGATGTTGAGACCATTAAAAGAAATTCGACGGAGCAGCTTTTGGCCATTTCGAAAAATGTTTTCAACAGTGGCAGGATCGTTAGGTAAAGTGTGTGGCTTCAGAAGGAACGTACTTTGAGGGAGATTAAGCCCCAAAAGAAAATTAAAATGAAAAGACAATAAAAATACGAAGAGGAGGAAATTGACCGAAACTTTATCATTAATGAAGTTATCGATATTTTCAATTAAAAGAGGCAACTTTTACAATGATCCTCTTTTAAATCAAATTTTAACCAGAGATAATCTTTTTAAATCCTCCTTATGCCGTTTCCATCTGCCAGATGTACGAGGTTCATGTGCTGTTCTTTCCCTGCAACTTTTACTCTGTTTAGTCTTCTTATCTTCTTACCTGAACGAAGAAGAGTTGAGCTCCTTGAAAAGCTCCGTATTTTTTTTTTTTTTTTTTTAACGGTTACTGTACGTTTTTATCTATATATATATATATATATATATATATGGTACTTACGTATTATCGGGACTACCAAACTGTTTATTATGTATTTTGCCCTCATCATTTTCGTTTAAACTAACGAAAATATCACAACTTACCCTAACCAATCATCAAGGGCGTACAGTTGACCTAACAGGCAATATTGGTTATTTCACCTAAATATCTTCTGATATTTAGGTCAACTGAATGCCCGGTTAGGTTAATTGAAGGCCCGGTTAGGTCAACTGTCCGCCCTTGATGATTGGTTAGGTTAAGTTGTGATATTTTCGTTAATTTAAACAAAAATGATGAGAGCAAAAATACATAAACAGTTAGGTAGTCCAGATAATACGTACGTACCATATATATATTATACAGTATATGAATTTTTACACGAACTTTACGAAATGTGATACAGGCCGCAAGGAAAATGTAAAACGATTCCGATCACTTTCGTCTCTTAAAAGACCTTCAAGGAATGAAAAGTTGAAAAAAGTCTTGCAGTAAACGAAAAGGCTCGGAATAATTTTTCATTTTTTCTCGCGAGTTGTATCCTGCGCGCGCGCGCGCACACATATATACACACACACCCACATATATATATATATATATGCCTTTATGAAAATGATTGATTCCCTTTGAAAAGGGAATATTTAGTAATACCAATAATTACACACCAATCCGACGTTAAGTGCCTTTCATATAAATCCAATAAGATATTAAAAGGAAATACGCGCTCCGCAAGCGAAATGAGTGTTTAAATAAGGAATTAAGCTAAAACCACGTATCTTAAACTCTTGTAGAACGCAGTTACGATAAGGCATTTCACTTTTCTCATGAATTTCATAGAATTATAATGTCGCCATTTATGGATCGTGTTTTCGTTCAATCTTCCTGAATAATTACTAAAGTTTTTAATGATCAACGCTTTTAGAATATTGAGGTTGAAAGTCGGCTTAAGAGGAATAGCAAAGCGACTGGCCGATAAAATTTAACCGCTTTGTAGATACAATTAGATATTATAAACGACTTAAATGCAAGGAGATAGAATACTTAGTTCTTCACTTCGTTTGTCGAGTTTCACCGCTAAGGAGGGGGATAATAACCTATATTACGTTCTTAAGACCTAATTTCGATATTAACAATGCAAGTGTTCAAATTTGATACTATGTATTTTCCAGTAATACGCGCAATTTCTATAACAATAATGAATTCTAATTTGCGGTTAAATACACAAACTCCAAAATTCCAAACCAGCGAAAATTTGATAGATAATCCATCTATCAATATGTTTGGAGGTATGAAGACAGGGGAGCATCATCTTTTTTAACTGTAGTCAACGTTTCAAGCCTCAACTTGATCGAATCTCAAGACTAAATATTTCATAAGTTAAAAAATGTAAAAAGAAAACGCGTAATAATTCCAGGGGATATTGCGTAAAATAATTGTGAAAGAAAAGCCGAAAAAATTTACATTAAAAAACATAATAACGAAAGAAAATGTATTTAGTTTAGACAAAATCAGTTAAATTAAAACTCCAAAGAACGTTAAAAACAGTTGAATTTTTATCTGCCTTCGTAACTATTAAACATCTTGTAAAGTAAACAGTTTGCAGGCAAGTGGGGAAAGAAAGGTTGTGCACTGGTAACGTAAATGGTTGGTTGGTTTATATAATGAGAAAAGGTAAAGATGTGGTGTCGCTATATTTAGGTTGCGCCATGTTTTTTTTTTTTTTTGTATGTCTGACTCCAAAATAAGGAGTAATAGAGTGCTTTAAGGAGAAAGGTTTTATTTTAGTTTTGAGAATGATGCCGCTTTGGGGGAGTACTTTTTATTGGGCAGGGATAGATGTTCTCTGGGCTTTTAACAAGTTGTATTTCATGTGGTCGGAAAGATAAAAAAAATAATTCTATAATTTTAAATTGAAGTACAATACCTTAAGTTTTAATGGCTCTCTCGAACACAAGTTGAGACTAATGAACTCTGACGCGCGACGATAACTGTCATGGCGACCTTACACGAGAAAGCACAGTACGTATTGTTACCGCGACCGGGATTCCACAACCGAATATATATATGTCCCCTTTACAGCGCGAGGCCGTCCCAGCCAGGAACAGTAAAACATTAGATTATAAAACTATATATTAATATATACAAAGTAAATCAGGCTGCATAAACAAGTTATCATTACCCTGACAAACTTAACTTAACCTAAACCCGAACTTAACTTAACCTAAACTTAACAAACCTAAACCCGAACTTAACTAAAACTTAAACCTACAATATAAATACTTAAATCACTGGCACTTATAAAAATAATGGGGTTTATTCAGGCGCTTACAAGCAGTTATGAGATCTGGCTCCCCAACTCCGTCTCCTCTTTTGCAGAGGACAATTCTAGGTTACTGTTATTACCAGTATGCTGTCTCCCAACCAAATCTAATATGAAAAACATTTATATATCACTCAAAGATATCAAAAATAGCTTAATATAACAATATTTTAGGATTTACAATTATGAATTATGTACAGCATTATGACTCACCTAATACAAAAAATTCCTTTACAGGGAAACCCTCGATGATATGTTTCTTATTTAAATTTTACACGGTTTAATCACCACAATTTCCAGTTCAAGACCAGCTGTCCGCTTCCAAGCAACCAAAATTCAAAAGTGCAAGCACGCACGAAATTCAGCCACGTATCACATACCATACAACCAACCACCCAACGGATCATCCAGAAATCACAACATGCACCCTGTTACACTTCCCCACCCTAAGAATGAAAAAATTTCATTCTAACCATACATTCTGTAGCACACACACACGAGACAGACAGACTGGTTTCCCTAGTAAAATATTGCAAGTCACTTAAATACAAAAAGGGAAAAAAAAATAATACAGAATACCCAATTATATACATATTTACAAGTAAGCACTCTCCCTATGCCCTAATTAATGAGATCGAGTAGTAAATACCGATACAAATAAGCTACCCCAAACCCGCAGTATATACAGTTATAATGACAAATATAAAATAAATTCAATTGTTGAACAAAAACGAACCCAAACATTTTCAGAAAAAAAACTTTTCTAAGCCATTCACATTTTTTTTAAATTAATAAAACTTGGGATAACAGAAAAATCAGCGAAGCAGTTACATGCAGCCAGCTGTTTCTTTGCCATGCATCTGCTCTTCATTTTCATACGATGAAAAACACGGAATTGTGTCCTTGAACATTCATTACCGCTGATCCTGTTCACCAAGCAATCCATCCAGAAATGGCGCAACCGTGCAAGCTGGCAAGTAAAGTAGTTCTGCATGAACATTCACTGGCATTGATCCTGTACACCAGCAGTTCATCCAGAAATGGCGTAGGCGTGCAGGTGGTAGTTCTTTCTGGGTCCGTTAATTGATTCATAATTTTCTCTCTGGATACCCCCGCCCTTTATGACGTTTCAAACATATATATAACCGTGCCAGTGCCCTAATTTCAATGAAAAAAACATACCTATTCCTAATTACATTCGTAGTCATTAGCTATTTTAAGGTTCTAAAAAGAAACAGCCGTACATTAATTTACGAGTAATTACTGCCAATACTAAGAGTACCCTATAAAACAAATAGTTAATGCTATTTTCTCCATAAATTACAAATTCTTATTGTCTGACATTCAAATTTAGATACAAGAGTATTTTTCATATATACAAGTTTATATACAAGTTTTAATTAGAGTAAAAATAATCCAAATATAATTTCGATAATATCAAAGAAATGCTACAAAACTTAGACATTTCTATTATGTCTAACCTTATACTCAATTGTATGGACTTGCACATTTGAAATTTCCGGCACAGTACCCTTAGAACGAGTTCTAGGGCCTGATTTCGGCTCAGCTTTTCACTACACACTGCACTTTCAGTCTGTTCACTCTCTGTTCTAACACACTTGATCTTTCTAATTCATGACCCACATTCTCGCTAACTCCTCTCTCTGACTGACTCACATTGATGCTCATTCGACTGGCAGTACACGCATAACCTTCAATTTCCTCAAAGCGTATTTTCCCACTAATGGACAATCTATTTATTGGAACCACACAACTAACCCTCCTAATATTCAAACATTTATCCTGCCTCTGCACGCACTCATCACCCAAATCATCTCCCTCAAACACCGAATCCTCTAACTCGTACATATCCACCTCATTGCTACCAAACTGTTCGCCATTAAAACTATTCATAGAGGAATGCCTTACCCTCCTTTCTGACTCGCATTTTTCATTCATGATGGTCCCTTGCCACAAATAAGAGCTACTCGCAATAACCGAATTATCCCATGTCATTTCTTCAACATCCTCATCCTCTACTGGATCTTTCTCGCACCCATTCACTTCCTTACAAGCTTCATCTAAAACTATTTCGGTTTGTACAGCCGCATCGATCAGCTCAGCTCGTCTCACATTACAGAAACATTCTAAGGTGTCTTCCGTTTGAACCGACACATCCCTTTTCCACTTCAGCACACGATTCAGCCATGTCATACTCCTTTCAAAACCTTTCTTGCAACTTGTGTTACCCAACAATCTTTCTTATACCTTTTATTAACTTTATTTACTCGAGTCTCGCTTTCAAACGACTCTTCCCAGTTGCATCTACGTGTAATCCTCACAAAGCGAGAATTTTCATTGTCCTTCAATTCCAGTCGTGACTCCTCTAATCTTGCTCTCTCCACATTGATACTCTCCACATTACTAACGGGTTCCACCAACCATCTTTCTATCACTCCCTCATATTCATCTACACAATTTCCCAACTCCTTTATCATACGTTGTCGCTCGAAGTACTCTTCCAAATACTTTGGCGGTTCCCCGAACAGTTTCAGGTGCGTATGATGCACCCTCAAACATTCACTTTCATTTTGTACAACATACGAAACTCCCCCTTCCATAACTTTTTTAACCGAGTATGGACCCACATACCTCTCACTCATTTTCATTTTCAAAGTTCTATCTGTAGTAATTAACTTCCTAAGAACCTTCACGCCTATTCCATAGGGGATGAAGTTAGGGTGACCTTCACGCCAAGTCAATTGTTCATCAAAGGGAATAGGTAACAGCTCGCCTCGTCCCAGGGTGCCCTCTGCTAATTTCTGTGCAGGTGGCTTACCAGTCTGCGAATGTACAGTCTGATTATAAAGCATTACCGCCTTTGTCAACCCCTCATCCCATTTACCACTCGTCCCACACAAATTTCTCAAAAACTCTGTTATAGTCCTATTCACCCGCTCAACCGCTCCATTACACGCAGGTTTATAGGGACTAGAGCATACATGCTGTATTCCGTACTTGCTCAACATATCTCCAAACATACTTGACCGAAATTCAGGGCCATTATCACTCAAGACTCGCACCGGTACCTTCAACATTGAATTCAACATTCGTTCAAAAGAATCAGACACCGACTGAGCACCCTTATTCCGAACTGGTTGCACATGTACGAACTTGCTAAAATGGTCCACACAAACCAAACAGCCAATATACCCACTAAACGTCTTCGGCAATGCAACCACATCTACAGCCACAAGTTCATATGACCTTCGTGTTATCACTTTTAAAGTTGGAGGAAACGTCACCATATGTCCCACTTTCATCTTCTGGCATTGCTCACATGTCCTACATACATCCCGAACTACCATACTTAACCTCGGATGCCATATATACCTGCCCACTAAATCACACAATTTGTCCTCTTCCAACATGCGCGAGAGACACATGAAAAGTCACAACTATATGTACTAGCAATTGAAAATCCACTACTGCAGCCCACATTTTCTTTTTCTCATCCCACCTCACCAAGACATTTTGAATTACACTCAGATGTGGTCTATGGGGCGCATACTCTTTAAATTTTTTATTATTACAGTCCATTTCTTCTCCACTCAGAACCCTTTTTCGAATTTCATTTAAAACTTTTACCCTACTTTGCAAATTATCAACTTCATTCAAAGGTAAAAAGTTCTCCCATAACCAACGCAGTGTTTCCTTCTCATTATATTCCAAATGAACACTCCAGATGTTAATTGCCGATTCATTTCCATAACTACTGTAACGTTTCTGAAATCTAATACTGTATCAGCCCTCTCCAAGTAGTTGATACCCAGTAAAAAACATACTGGTATAATAGTATCCTTCACAATCGCAAAAGGAAACTCATACTCGCCACACGCATTCTTAACTTTAAGTTTCACCAGTCTTGATACATTGAATTTCGCACCAAGCCCTTGTAAACTGGCACACACTTCTTCAAATTTTCCTTCTACCCCTTTATCACACAAATGCTTAATCACACTCTCTCTCACTAAACATACTACAGCTCCCATGTCCAGAAACGCACAAAACTTATATCTATCTACAGTGATCCATGACCATGCTACTGGACCACCTTCATGGCCACAAGATTCCAATTCTCTCTCTCGCTCATGTCCAGCTTCTTTCATAAATAAATTTAATGGCATTAAATCTTCCTTCAATTCTCCTCTCTCCATATCCTTTTTACTCATTTCTACTTCCTTCTGATCTACATGCCCTACCATTTCTACATCTTTCCTAAACTCGCTCATCTTCTTTACAGGATTAAAGTGAATTCCTCCCAAACTCTGCAAATGGACTTCTTTCAACCCTTCCTCTCCTTTAACACGAAATCCAATATACGTAACTGAACATTCAGGTATAAAATGCACCCAAATCTTAACTCTAAACATATCACTGACCATAAGTAAAACTTTTATGTCTGGCATTACTCTGACATCTTTCATGTGTTTCAATTCTTTCAAACTCCTACCACCCTTATTCAACTTGTACAATTTAGCATGCTTCAGCAGCTCATCCACCACTTTTTCTCTAAATTCTTGCAAACTCTCAGGCACTCCCTCAATCTGTTGCTCGTTCAAAACTATCTTCAAACTTTCAAACATAGACTGCGTTCCACCGGCCACTTCCTTAATTACTTCTAAACCTTCTGGCAGCTCATTCCTCAATTCAACCTCACACCATTCATCTCTAGTCCAATGATTCTGCTGTCGAGACATCGCATCAGCACATACATTACTCTTACCTTCAATATATCGCACTTCAAAAGTATATTCGCTCAAATCATCCATCGTACGTGCAAGCCTGCTGTCAATCATTTTCATACTAGTCAAATAAATCAACGGCCTATGATCAGTATACAATATAAATTTGCGCCGAAGTAAGAATGGTCTAAAGAATTTTGCTGCCCACCTCATCGCCGCCAATTCACGTTCTATGACTGAGTAGCTTCGCTCCGCTCTATTAAATGTAGTAGATGCATACGAGATAACTCTGTCTATACCCTCCTGCTTTTGAACCAAGCACGCACCCGCACCGACACTTGACGCATCCACGAATAACTCCAACATATCAGCATTCTCAGAATAGTCTGGAAACGTTAACATAATATCCTCATACATAGCCTTTTTTAACACCTCAAACGCATTCACACGCTCTTCTGTCCAAACTACTTTATCTTTCCTTTTACCTGCAGTTAACCGAGACAGAGGTTCTGCTATTTCGGAACAATGGGGTATAAATTTTCGTTGAAAATTTACTAACCCTAAAAACTCTCTCACCCCTCCCACATCAAGTGGTCTTCCAAAATTAATCACCTGCTGTACATACTCAGGCTTTTTACTCAGTCCTTTACTACTCACGATATGACCTAAAAAGGGCACTTCCTCACTCATCCACTTACATTTAACAGGCTTTATTTTCATACCAGCATCCGACAACCTTTGCAAAACCAGCTCTAGTAACTTTATATGCTCATCAACACTTCGCTCCATTATCAATACGTCATCAAGGTACACAATAACTTTCGTCCATGTAAAACCATCTAACACTCTTTGCATTTCCCTTTGAAAGGCGGAAGGCGCTGTTTTCAACCCAAATGAAACCGACTTGAACCGGTACTGCCCATGCTCAGTTATAAATGCAGTGAAATCCCGACTGCTTCCTCCAATGGCATTGATAATATCCACGCACGAGATCTAAGATGTAAAATATTTCATACCATGCATGCTAAAGACCAAATCTTGCAAATTAGGCATAGGAAATTTATCATCTTTCGTTACCGCATTCACTCTCCTATAATCAATACACAATCTAACCGACCCATCCTTCTTTCGCACAGGCACCACAGGTGAACTCCATGCAGACTTACTAGGCTCAATTATATCAAGCATACATAATTCTTTACACTGGCGTTCTATCTCCAAACTAGTTTCCCGATCAAATCTTCTAGGACGTTGACATAATGGCGTATAATCATACAACTCTATCTTATGCGAAGTCAAAGCAGCACGTCTTACATCACTATCACCCTTACTCAACACCACCTTGTTCTTCCATATTACTCGCTCCAACTTTTCACGCTCATCTTTACTCAATCCCTCCGGCAATAGCACCTCTTTCATCATTTCCTCTTTACGCCAGTCACTCGCCTCATTTTCACCAGACACTACATTATGCACCAAAGTCCCTATATGCACGTTAGTCTCATCATTCTCAACCACCACAACTTCATCCTCGTATACCATTGAACATGCAAATCCTAGTCTCATTCCCTCCTTTATTTTACTTCTTTCGAGGAATTACACTGAACTAATACTTTATTTTCCGCACTATCCCAGTCAATTAACCCAGGCCACAATTCAATTTTCACCTTTAGCTCTGGATCTACAAATTCATCTAAAACCAAGACATTTTCTTCATTCCTTACACAGGACACGCATTTCCTCCTAGCCTTAACGACATCGCACGATACCCTAACTTTAACCAAATTCCAATTTTTCTTATCTAACACTACACTCTCTGCAACGTACACTGGTATCTTTGATACTACCCTAACGCATCTGTTCTGTTCATTATTGAAATACAACTCGTCTGTTTCCCCACTGGGGCCAGTACGTTTTATACATCTCTTCCTCGCATAAATTATTAAACCCTTACTAACAAAAAAGTTTTTACCCAGGACGATCTCATATGGAGAGTTATTTACCACATAAAAATCACATATACCGAAATCAATACCATGAATTACCACCTGCGCAGTCAACATACCCTTCCCAACCAACCGATCTCCTTCTCCAATACCTTTCAACCTAATGTGCACACTGTCATCAATCTCAAAGTTAGACATACGAGAAACAACATCCCTGCTAATGAGACAAAACTGCGCACCTGAATCCAACATCGCTTCAGTTTCCGTACAATTCAGTTCCACTGGTATCTTCCACAGTTTTCCACTCTTCAAACCTACGCATTCATTAGCCAAGTACACAATCGTATTTTCCACCATTCGCTCTCGTCTTTTTTTCCACGCTGCGGTAATGGACTACGTTGCTCACACTGAACATCCGCGGTCCATTCACTGGCATTTGGGTCAAGGTCAGAATTATTAACAATTCGTTCCCATTCTAACATTTCCGTGCGGGGAACGTCACACGACTCGTACATTTCACCCACACGTTCATTATTACTCGCTCCGGTCGTGTTCCCTCCAGACCGGAGCTTCCTAATTTAAATTTTCTGCTTGTGCTCCACTCACATTATTCGCTCCCATCTGTCCAGGCTCACCAATAGTCTCTCTACCCTTACCAATCTGATTTCTTTGTCTTATCTGAGCAATCACCGGACAACTAATCGCACGATGCCCTGGATCATTACACCCATAACATAAGACCACTCTTTCAGCTCCACTCTCACCCCTAGCACTCGTTACGTCACGCTTTTTATCACACATACTAGCTCTGTGTCCCTGGCTACCACACAACAAACACAAACCTTTCATTTTCCAGCAGTCTTTCATAACATGTCCACTTTTCTTACAATACTTGCACTGCAAATCCCTCTTAGCTTGCACATTCTTAGCAGCAGATGGTTGGCCTTGGTAAGCCACCTGCGGTTGTCCGAACTGGTAACCCTTGTTGGAGTCTATCCTGTTGCAATACACGGCTATACGAGCGTGAAGCGCCAGCTTGTCCTTCCTGTGCAAACGCCCATACCGGTAACGGGACTACCTCTTCCTGCTTCCTGTACATCCTATCCCCTATAGCATCATCGTCTAATGCCCATGAAACTATATCTCTCCATCTTAGCTTTTTACCTTCTACATCTCGACCCATTTGCGCTCTAAATCTCCTTGCCGTCTCTGGAGGGATCGTAGCCATGAATTGTTCTTTCAAGGCCTGTTTATCTCTCTCCCCCTCAGGCACTGCTGCTTCATACAGTGTTTGGAGCCGGAGCGCATATTCACCCAGCTTTTCATTCTCTCTCATACTTGCTGTCCAAAATTCACGTTGAGTTACAACTTTACTATCCTGTCGTTCTTCACTACACCAACTTTTAATTCGAGACACAACTGTTTCATATTTAACACCCGGCTTATATACACTAAAATACACACGTCTCGCATGGCCATCCAAGAAATTTCTAAGTTCCACTGCCCATCTATTCTTATCACTTCCAAACTGCTCACTTGCATACCTCTCAAAGTCTTCCAGAAAGTCTTCTACCTTTTGCACACGATCCAAACCATAAGGCCAAGGCTTCGAAGCCTTAATACGCTCACGTTCATACTTAGTTTTCTTCATTAATAGTTTCTCACTCTCAATTGCTATCAACACCATCCACCCTGCATCCGCTGCACAAACACCCTTATCTCTCATGGCATAAAAATCTTCCAAATACACGTTCATTCTGGGCAAGGGAGTCTCCTCATTCGAAAAATCTGAACTAGAACTTCCATCCACTGTGTACTTTCTACACTTAACACCTTTATCACTTCTTCCAAACTTACTTTCACAATCACGCTTAGCCTTATTTCTCAGTCTCCTTTTCCTTTTACTTTGCACCTCTTTCCATTCACCAGGACTTTCGCAATCATACTCAGATTTATCGCTTTCAGAGTAATAAGCAACCTTCTTCTCCAAACGCCTTGGCAAGTGCACCCGTCCCACTTCAACCAATTTCTTACTCACATACCCTTCCTCCATTTTACGCATACGCTCAAAAAAGCTTTCAGTTTCACATCTTTACCTTCAGTTCCTTCTTCATTCAGCAATTCTTGTACAGAACTCTCTATTGCAGTCATCGCACCATCAAATTCATTTAAACCTCACTTGCCTTCAATCTAACCGACTGCCGCCCCTTCTCATCCACAGTCATGTCTCCTAATGCTCCTTCTTCAACCATCCTAAACAATATGATTAAATCAAGCTTTCAAAACTAGAAAATCAAATTATGAAAAATTAAAAGAAAAGTACATACAATGAAACCAAAACCGAACGGTATAACAAATTGAGTAAATGGGAAAAAAAAATCTTAGCTGGGGATTCCACAACCGAATATATATATGTCCCCTTTACAGCGCGAGGCCGTCCCAGCCAGGAACAGTAAAACATTAGATTACAAAACTATATATTAATATATACAAAGTAAATCAGGCTGCATAAACAAGTATCATTACCCTAACAAACTTAACTTAAACTTAACTAAACTTTAACCTAAACTTAACAACCTAAACAACTTAACCTAAACTTAAACCTACAATATTAAATACTTAAATCACTGGCACTTATAAAATAATGGGGTTTATTCAGGGCGCTTACAAGCAGTTATGAGATCTGGCTCCCAACTCCGTCTCCTCTTTTGCAGAGGACAATTCTTAGGTTACTGTTATTACAGTATGCTGTCTCCCAACCAAATCTAATATGAAAACATTTATATATCACTCAAAGATATCTAAAAATAGCTTAATATACACAATATTTTAGGATTTACAATTATGAATTATGTACAGCATTAATGACTCACCTAATACAAAAAATTCCTTTACAGGGAAACCCTCGATGATATGTTTCTTATTTTAAATTTTACACGGTTTAATCACCACAATTTCCAGTTCAAGACCAGCTGTCCGCTTCCAAGCAACCAAAATTCAAAAGTGCAAGCACGCACGAAATTCAGCCACGTATCACATACCATACAACCAACCACCCAACGGATCATCCAGAAATCACAACATGCACCCTGTTACAGTATTGTGCTTAGTTGAATTTAAGTCAATTATCACTGTTAACGTAACTTTCGGCATGTGTATAATTATATGGGAAGGAACATCCATCTAATAATATTCAAGCTGCCATGTTCAACTGACTCGTTTAACCAATGTACGGTAGATGGCAGCCGAATCGACGTGCAGTGTTGCCAACAATGATTAACGAATTCACCTGATACAAACATAATCTATGTAGGTCCTTTAGTTACGAAAGTATACACCGTGTAAACTTATTTTCTGGCCGCCCCTCGTAGTTATCAATTTGTATTTCTTTTTGTCACAGTTCCCCTGGCAGTCCTTTAGCTGGGTTTCCGTGAGGCATGCAAAGTCTGCTCCGGTTTCTTGCACGAGTCCTTTCAAGTATAAGACTTTGTCCGGGGAATGGTTGAATTTAAGGCCCTGAATGCTGGCTAGGTTTATTTTTATTTTTACTCTATCGTTTTTACATACATGTGGTTCCTATTCGTTTTCCAATGGTGGTGCCGGTTTCGTTGCCTTGTCGTCCTCCGAGAATTTCTCTCTTTATCTTTGTCAATACCTGATGTCCCGATAACGCATGAAGTGTCCTTGTGCGTGCCTTCTGTCCGGCTCTTTGATTCCTATATTCGTCAGCTGACTTTGTATTTGTTGGATGGTATTTAGCAGCTGAATTGTGTTGGCTATGTCGTCGAAAAATTTGGCAGCCCTCTTTGATGCTCATTTTTCGTGTTCACCTGTTGCGTTCCTTTGAGGGTGGTGGTAACGGCATTTTTGTCCGTATTTGCACCTCCTATATCTTGCATAGATGTTGCAGACAGAAAGATTGTGGAACTTGCACTTTTTTTTTAAAATTTTCAATATCCTTTTGTGTAATGTGAGTTACATCACGTAGGATGTACAGTGCTTACAATAAGTCTCGCGCCTCTGTCTCGTCCCAAGCTAGTCTGGTAGGTTTAAAGTGGGCGGTCCTTATGGCAGCGGAGGTGTGTTCGGATTGGTGCACATAATTGCTCTAACGGTCTAACCCCATCAATGACGTCCACATTATCATTGTGTCGATCGCTATCTATTTACATATAGAGACATACACACATACATATATATATACATATATATATATATATATATATATATGAGTATGCAGGAGATAACGCTCTCTCTCTCTCTCTCTCTCTCTCAGAAAGCCTTTGGTAAGGTATCTCACCGCCGAGGAAAGTGCGCGCGCTGGGTATCGGTGGGGAAGTAGGTAGGTGGATTGAAAACTGGCTGAAGAATAGGCGGGAGAGGGTTGTAATTAAAGGGGTTAGTTCAGGTTGGGCCTCGGTCACTAGTGGGGTTCCTCAGGGTTCCGTTTTGGGGCCACTGTTGTTTATCATTTACATAAATGATATCGACGGTGGCATCGTCAGTTGGATCGCCAAATTCGCTGATGACACCAAGATTGGGGCCAATGTTGGTACGCCCGAAGCGATCGGGGAACTGCGTGCTGACCTAGGTAGGATAGGAGTGTGGTCCGAAAAATGGCAAATGCCGTTTAGCTTGGGTAAATGCAAAGTATGTTGGGGAGTAATATCGAGGCGACTGATTTGGAAAAGAACTTGGGTGTGTTAATTAGCAGCGACCTTAAATTTACCAAACAGTGCGTAGAGGTTGAAAAGAAAGCTAAGAAGCTGTTAGGTTATATCAGGAGGCAATTTCAGTTTCGGAACAAGGAGATTGTGCTCTCTCTGTACAATTCCCTGGTTCGGCCGCACCTGGAATATGCTGTGCAGTTCTGGTCGCCCACCCTCAGGAAAGACATTGAGAGGCTGGAGCGAGTGCAGGCGAGGGCCACAAAGTTAATCCCTTCCGTTAGGCATATGGGCTACAATCGACGGTTACGCGCCCTGAACTTGTTTTCGCTGGAAACTCGGAGGCTGCGCGGTCAACTGATCGAGGTTTTCAAGTTCTTACGCGGGTTCATCGATGTCGATTTTAGAAGCATGTTTAGTTTAAATGATAACCCAACTCGCAACAATGGTTGGAAGTTGGATTTGAAGCGGTTTAGGACTAGTGTGTGTGGGAATTACTTTACGTATAAGATCTGTGACACGTGGAACAGGTTACCTTCAGAAGTTGTGAACAGTTCCTCTATGGATCAGTTCAAGAAAGGGTTAGACCAAATCCTGCACACTATTTGAGGGTGTAGAAAATTTTTCCTGGTACCCGTTGCCATTGGTACCTCCTCGGTATGGGCCGCAAGGCCTTTTGAGGTACTTCTTTTCCTTGTAACTCCTTGTATCTCTCTCTCTCATCACACCGCATGGCAATGTATCCATATAACGTTAATAATAACCGAAACTCGAGAAAATATACTCTCTGCCTTCCGCTCTATCCCAAATCCTTTTCTCTTAATAACATCTTAACACAAACTAATCTATCATATTTTGCGACTTTTTAACTCTGGTAGGATTCAATTCCATTCCTATAGTGTAAGATACTTAAATTCACGTGTGTATTATGCCATATGATGTGCGTAATAAATAATCATTTTTAAATAGTTGGAGTGTTCAAGGTCATCTGTAGTAATCTATAGACTACCCCTCAAGCCCACTGTCAACACTTAGATTCCCCTAAGACACAGGCGTCTTCAAGTAACATGAATGCGTAGAGATCTAAGGTGTTAGATTCCATATTATATAATTTATGCGCTAGGTTTAAGAACGCTGGCATTGAAGGATGGAAGGAAGGGGCAGTAAAAGCGATAATAGGTTTAAAGAAGGAAGTGGAATGAGGATGGAGGTAAGCGTTGCTATGTCGAAGGAAACGAGGTTGGGTGGGGAATTACGAAGGGAGGAGGAAAGGGAGCCAGAGATTATTAATCTAATTCTGCCACCACGTTCTCCTGATATGAATCCGATTGAAAACCTTTGGGCAATAATGATTAACGAATGGGAGCAACGCAATGAAAGAATATTTGAAGCACTTTTAGCTCACACGAGGAATAGCTGGGAGAGCTTAGGTCGAACACCAAACATTCCCTACAATCTGGCCTCTTCTATGCCGCAACGATTGCAAGAAATTATTGATGCCGGAGGGAGCTATACGAAATACGATGTTAAAGCCATGACGTAAATGTGTATCGAATATATATTTATGTTAATATAGAATTTTATTATATTTTTATATAAGTATATATTGTGACCATGAAAGAAATTTACTTATCCTTAGTTAGAATCTTTTCTTGCAATGTCTACGCTCGTGATGATAATATATGCATTGTTGAAACAAACAATGAGAAGGTAATAGTTTCAGGGAAAAAATAAAAACTGGCAACATCGAGGCCATCACACATCACATGTTTATGGGAATTGTCATATGATATGCTACCAATAAACTCTTATATACTACTATATACAGTACACTATATTACGTAATAATTACGATGAACAAATCAAATGCAAATTTCTCCGATTCACGGCCCACCAGTCTTGCTTTAGACTAATGACTTTCATAAGATGGAATAGGTTTAACATAGTTCGCTTAATAGGTTACCACTTAAAACAATGGATAAACTATCTATTAGTGAGACGACCGTGACTTCCTCGAAATACGAGGGCGAGAGAGGTTCACTGATGAATTTGATCATTAGATTCTTCACGTAGGATATGTATCACAAACAACAATATTGACAACCATTCCCAACAATTACTTAATATCAATCATTGCATTTGAGCAAATAATTTAGACCAGCGTCAAAATAACTTAGGTATCATGCCATGATTTGGGATATTTGCGGAATTAGTCGTTCTCTATAGTCTACAGTATATATTGAGACGGTATAATGTAATGCCCAGCTAATATTATTATGACTAGGATTGCTCCATAACCATCCCAACATCCCGAAACTTGGTCATTCTGCGTCTCAATCATTTGTATTTTAAACACTAAAATGTAGCAGAGGTGACGTAATAATGGACGTCATTGATGGGGTTAGAGCAATTATGTGCACCAATCCGACCACACCTCCGCTGCCATAAGGACCACCCATTTTATACCTAACAGACTAGCTTGGGACGAGACAGAGGCGCGAGACTTATTGTAAGCACTGTACATAGATGCAGTGCCTTTTTGCGTAGTATTTACAGACTGTATTTTCTACGCATCTATTTCCTACGTTTCTAATTATTGCATATTATTTCTATTTGTTACTCATATATATATATATATATATATATATATATATATATATATACAGGGTGTCTCAAAAGTCACTATCTATTTTAAAAAATAATGGGAATTACGAAAAACTGGTTTAAGACATGAAAAATATATTTATTTCAAAGTAAGTGCCACAAAGAATTAGTGCTATTTATTATCTGTCTCCACATGGCGACCATCAGTGTCTGTACAGAGCTCAAAGCGATAAGTTGTTTCCCGGAACACACTTTCCAGCATTGAGGTGTTATTTCTGAACTGCAGCGGTAATACGATTTCGAAGTTCGGCTACATCACTAATTCTTCTACCAGTGTACACCTTAGACTTAATGAAACCCCAGGCGAAAAAATCTAATGGTGTTAAATCGGGTGAACGTGCTGCCCATGGTTGTGTTCCTCCACGACCAATCCAGCGACCGGGGAAGCGTCTGTCAAAATAATCACGTACAATTATTGCATAATGGCACGGTGCTCCATCCTGCTGAAAAACTAGTGTGTCAAGAATGCCATCTGTAAGAAGTTGAGGAATTGTTCGAGCATGTCAAGATAATAAACCAATTAACTTTTTTAAATAAACAAATTTGCACCAGAAGTACATATCTTTATGCCAGCATAGCATTTTTAAAAAAAACATCTAATGTCACCGAAACAGATAGTGACTTTTGAGACACCCTGTATACAGTGTGTCCGTAAAGTCATGGTGGGATTTTAAATAGCTATATTATTGCAACGAAACATGATAATGAGATGAAAAAAAGGCAAATTGAAGAACAACTCTAAAAGAATAACTTTATTTAACGTAGTTCGATATGGGCTCCTCTGGTAGCCCTGCAGACATCTAGGCGGTGATGTGTGTCCGTAAAGTCATGGGGGTTTTTAAATAGCTATATTATTGCAACGAAACATGATAATGAGATGAAACAATGCCAAATTTAAGAACAACTCTCAAAGTTGTATCTTGTAGTTAGTCTAGGCTAAGCTTAACCTTTATCTCGTAGTTAGTCTAGGCTGTCCACATGCCTATGTTTGAACATGAGCGTAATAGCCCGAAAGTTAATGTGTGGTGTGCTCTAGCACGAGATCGAGTGATTGGCCATTTTCTTCGCGGAACCCACTGTGACGTCACACAACTACCTCGCTATGTTGGAACATTTTGCAGTACCCCAATTTATTGACAATAATGTCATCTTTCAGCAAGATGGTGCTCCTCCGCACTATGCCAACGTTGTTCGAGAATTCCTTAATGAAAAATTTCCACAGAGATGGATAGGAAGAGGAGGATGGAAGCCATGGCCTCCACGCTCTCCGGACCTGAACCTTTGGACTTTATTTGTGGGGTTACGTCAAGCAAAGCGTGTACAGTGTACCCATTAGGGATATTCATCACTTGCACGAGCGAATCACGGAAGCTATCGCATCCGTCACTCCTGATGTTCTTGGGCGTGTGTGGCTGGAATTGAATCACCGCCTAGATGTCTGCAGGGCTACCAAAGGAGCCCATATCGAACTACGTTAAATAAAGTTATTCTTTTAGAGTTGTTCTTCAATTTGCCTTTTTTCATCTCATATCATGTTTCGTTGCAATAATAGCTATTTAAAATCCCACCATGACTTTACGGACACACTGTATATAGCCAGCTATATATATATATATATAGCCAGCTATATATATATATATATAGCCAGCTATATATATATATATAGCCAGCTATATATATATATATATAGCCAGCTATATATAATATATATATAGCCAGCTATATATATATATATAGCCAGCTATATATATTATATATAGCCAGCTATATATATATATATAGCAGCTATATATATATATATATATAGCCAGCTATATAATATATATATATATAGCCAGCTAATATATATATATATATATAGCCAGCTATATATATATATATATATAGCCAGCTATATAATATATATATATATAGCCAGCTATATATATATATATATATAGCCAGCTATATATATTATATATATATAGCCAGCTATATATATATATATATAGCCAGCTATATATATATATATATAGCCAGCTATATATATATATATATAGCCAGCTATATATAATATATATATATAGCCAGCTATATATATATATATATAGCCAGCTATATATATATATATATATATATATATATATATATATATATATATATATAGCCAGCTATATATATATATATATATATAGCCAGCTATATATATATATATATATATATAGCCAGCTATATATAGATATATATATATATAGCCAGCTATATATATATATATATATATATAGCCAGCTATATATATATATATATATATATATATATATATAGCCAGCTATATATATACACGGTGAACCAAAAGTAGGTGGACAGTAGGTTGAATACGGTTTGTGTTATATTATATTATAACTATGGTGTTCATTATAACTATGGTGTTTGTTATATTATATTAAATATTATAACTAAATTTATTTAAATATTATTTTGTATTATAGTATACAAATAAATTAATATGTATTCTCAAAATAAACGTTATCATTTACTGTCCACCTACATTTGGTTCACCCTATATATATATATATATTATATAGCCAGCTATATATATATATATATATATATAGCCAGCTATATATATATATAGCCAGCTATATATATATATATATATAGCCAGCTATATATATATATATATATAGAGCTGGCTATATATATATATATTATATATATATATATATATATATATATAGAGCTGGCTATATATATATATAATATATATATATATATATATATATATATATAGAGCTGGCTATATATATATATATATATATATATATATATATATATATAGAGCTGGCTATATATATATTATATAGATATATAATATAATTATATATATAGCCAGCTATATATATATATATATATATAGCCAGCTATATATATATATATATATATATATATATAGCCAGCTATATATAATAATAATATAGCCAGCTATATATATATATATATATATAGCCAGCTATATATATATATATATATAGCCAGCTATATATATATTATATATATATATATAATATATATATATATATATATATATAGCCAGCTATATCTATATATATATATATATATATATATATAGCCAGCTATATATATATATATATATATAATAATATATATAGCAGCTATATATATATTATATATATATATATATATATATATAGCCAGCTATATATATATATAATATATATATATATATAATATATATATATAGCCAGCTATATATATATATATATATAATATATATATATAGCCAGCTATATATATATATATATATATATATAATATATATATATATATATATAGCCAGCTATATAGAATTATATATATTATATATATATATATATATATAGCCAGCTATATATATATATATATATATATATAGCCAGCTATATATATATATATAATATATATATATATATATAGCCAGCTATATATATATATATATATATAGCCAGCTATATATATATATATATATATACAGGGTGGGCGGAAAGTAGCTCCCTATTTTGGATTGGTAAAAAATACGTAATATTCATTTATTCAGAAAAAAATAATATGAAAAGGTAGGTATACATGGTAGGTTTTCTCTAAAATTCAATGTGGGCTCCAACTCTTTCCACCAGCTTCTGGAGCCGCCCAGGAATGGCGTCCACTGACTTTAGCAGGAACTCCGGCGGGATGGAGGACATGACTTCCGAATTCGGTCCTCCAGTTCTTCCAATGTCCTCGGTTTGGTGCGGTAGATTCTTCCTTTACCCACCCCCAAAGAAAGAAGTCGCACGGTTACCGCTGAAAAACGGCAGAATCGGTTCAGTGTAACGGTGTGGTGTGGTATGACCTCAGATCAGGTTGTGGGCCCGTTCCTCTGCGCAACACCATGAATGCTGAGCGGTACCTTGCTATGTTGCGAAACGAGGTCTGGCCGGTTGTCAGCACATGGGAGAACATCGACGATCTGATATTTATGCAAGATGGCGCCCCTCCGCACTTCGGTCTTGTTGTCCGTGAGTGGCTGGATGCCCACTTCCCTGGGCGTTGGATGGGTCGTCGTGGTCCACATCAATGGCCAGCCAGGAGCCCCGACTTGACACCGTGCGACGTCTTTTTTTGGGGGTGGGAAGGAAGAAGTCTACCGCACCAAACCGAGGACATTGGAAGAACTGGAGGACCGAATTCGGGAAGTCATGTCCTCCATCCCGCCGGAGTTCCTGCTAAAGTCAGTGGACGCCATTCCGGCGGCTCCAGAAGCTGGTGGAAAGAGTTGGAGCCCACATTGAATTTTAGAGAAAACCTACCATGTATGCCTACCTTTTCATATTATTTCTTCTGAAATAAATGGATAATATACGTATTTTTTTACCAATCCAAAATAGGGAGCTACTTTCCGCCCACCCTGTATATAGCCAGCTATATATATATTATATATATATATATTATATATATATATAAGCAGCTATATATATATATAATATATATATTAGCCGGCTGTATATATATATATATATTAGCCGGCTATATATATATATATATATATATATATATCGTAAAGAACGACGCTTGTATAGGAGATATTCCGCGCAAGACGAGAAAGAGAAAACAACAAATGAAAAAATGAAGTACCACCTGGAATCGAAACCGGGATCTTCCGATTGCCGGTCAGACGCGATAACCACTACACCATGACTTCACTCTTCCAAATGCCGTAATTCCTCTACATACTCGCAGAAACCAATGCCCCAAGGGGGCACCTCCCGCTTGCCGTAACATTATATACATTCAACTGCAAAGAACACGCAGTATAAATAACGTAAAGAACGACGCTTGTATAGGAGATATTCCGCGCAAGACGAGAAAGAGAAAACAACAAATGAAAAAATGAAGTACCACCTGGGAATCGAACCCGGGATCTTCCGATTGCCGGTCAGACGCGATAACCACTACACCATGGACTTCACTCTTCCAAATGCCGTAATTCCTCTACATACTCGCAGAAACCAATGCCCCAAGGGGGCACCTCCCGCTTGCCGTAACATTATATACATTCAACTGCAAAGAACACGCAGTATAAATAACGTAAAGAACGACGCTTGTATAGGAGATATTCCGCGCAAGACGAGAAAGAGAAAACAACAAATGAAAAATGAAGTACCACCTGGGAATCGAACCGGGATCTTCCGATTGCCGGTCAGACGCGATAACCACTACACCATGGACTTCACTCTTCCAAATGCCGTAATTCCTCTACATACTCGCAGAAACCAATGCCCCAAGGGGGCACCTCCGCTTGCCGTAAACATTATATACATTCAACTGCAAGAACACGCAGTATAAATAACGTAAAGAACGACGCTTGTATAGGAGATATTCCGCGCAAGACGAGAAAGAGAAAACAACAAATGAAAAAATGAAGTACCACCTGGGAATCGAACCCGGGATCTTCCGATTGCCGGTCAGACGCGATAACCACTACACCATGGACTTCACTCTTCCAAATGCCGTAATTCCTCTACATACTCGCAGAAACCAATGCCCCAAGGGGGCACCTCCCGCTTGCCGTAACATTATATACATTCAACTGCAAAGAACACGCAGTATAAATAAACGTAAAGAACGACGCTTGTATAGGAGATATTCCGCGCAAGACGAGAAAGAGAAAACAACAAATGAAAAAATGAAAGTACCACCTGGAATCGAACCCGGGATCTTCCGATTGCCGGTCAGACGCGATAACCACTACACCATGGACTTCACTCTTCCAAATGCCGTAATTCCTCTACATACTCGCAGAAACCAATGCCCCAAGGGGGCACCTCCCGCTTGCCGTAACATTATATACATTCAACTGCAAAGAACACGCAGTATAAATAACGTAAAGAACGACGCTTGTATAGGAGATATTCCGCGCAAGACGAGAAAGAGAAAACAACAAATGAAAAAATGAAGTACCACCTGGGAATCGAACCCGGGATCTTCCGATTGCCGGTCAGACGCGATAACCACTACACCATGGACTTCACTCTTCCAAATGCCGTAATTCCTCTACATACTCGCAGAAACCAATGCCCCAAGGGGGCACCTCCCGCTTGCCGAACATTATATACATTCAACTGCAAAGAACACGCAGTATAAATAACGTAAAGAACGACGCTTGTATAGGAGATATTCCGCGCAAGACGAGAAAGAGAAAACAACAAATGAAAAAATGAAGTACCACCTGGGAATCGAACCCGGGATCTTCCGATTGCCGGTCAGACGCGATAACCACTACACCATGGACTTCACTCTTCCAAATGCCGTAATTCCTTACATACTCGCAGAAACCAATGCCCCAAGGGGGCACCTCCCGCTTGCCGTAACATTATATACATTCAACTGCAAAGAACACGCAGTATAAATAACGTAAAGAACGACGCTTGTATAGGAGATATTCCGCGCAAGACGAGAAAGAGAAAACAACAAATGAAAAATGAAGTACCACCTGGGAATCGAACCCGGGATCTTCCGATTGCCGGTCAGACGCGATAACCACTACACCATGGACTTCACTCTTCCAAATGCCGTAATTCCTCTACATACTCGCAGAAACCAATGCCCCAAGGGGGCATAACGTTCTTTACGTATTTATACTGCGTGTTCTTTGCAGTTGAATGTATATAATGTTACGGCAAGGGGGAGGTGCCCCCTTGGGGCATTGGTTTCTGCGAGTATGTAGAGGAATTACGGCATTTGGAAGAGTGAAGTCCATGGTGTAGTGGTTATCGCGTCTGACCGGCAATCGGAAGATCCCGGGTTCGATTCCCAGGTGGTACTTCATTTTTCATTTGTTGTTTTCTCTTTCTCGTCTTGCGCGGAATATCTCCTATACAAGCGTCGTTCTTTACGTTATTTATACTGCGTGTTCTTTGCAGTTGAATGTATATATATATATATATATTAGCCGGCTATATATATATATATAGCTGGCTATATATAATATAAATATAGCTGGCTATATATATATATATATATATACATATATATAGCTGGCTATATATATATATATATATATAGCTGGCTATATATATATATATATATATATACATATATATAGGGCTATATATATATATATATATATATATATATACATATATATAGCTGGCTATATATATATATTATATATATATATATACATATATATATATATAATAATGTTATAATGTAATGTTATAATGTTTCAGACCAACAAAGACCCTAGGATCCACTCATGGCTGGTCTACTAACTGTGTTCGTAATCGTGTATTGTGTATACACATACGAGGAAAAGTGTAGTGTGGCTGTAAAGACTGTACAGTAATGTAGAAATGTGTGTGCACCCATTATGGGTCTCCCATTTAAAGGTGTTTGTGGGGCAAGTGAAGATCATGAGTTTTCAATACCTCACAGTACTATGGGGGGCACCGCTCGGCAGAGGAATCTCTTTAAATGGGGTGTGTAAGGACAGAGAGTATCCCCTAACCCAAGACGCTGCCTCCCTATATCCCACAACACTTGTGTTGAGCTGTGGGATCTATCCCCACAAAGCTTAATTTACTACCTTAAACTATACCCTTTCTATCAACATGCGCGTCCAATCGATTCTTAAACATGTTATAGACGTGCTACTAATTACTTCTACCGGCAAACTATTCCAGCTATTTACTATTCTATGCGTAAAAAAGTTTTTCGCAACTGCTGTCTCGAACCTTCTACTTGTCAACTTACACCCGTTATTTCTAGTCCTATTATATTGAGATATTTCGAAAAAGCTATCTCTATCTACGTTATCAAACCCATTCATAATTTTGAAAACCTGGATTAGATCACCCCTTAACCTCCTAGTCTCGAGTGTAGTCAATTTTACTCTTTAAGCCTATCCTCGTACGACTTTGACCTAAGAGACGGAATCATCTTAGTTGCTCGTCTTTGAACTCTTTCGATTTTGTCTATATCTTTGCGCATATGCGGATTCCAAAATTGGACGCGTACTCCAAATGGGGTCTAACTAATGATTTATAAAGAGGAACTATAATATCGCGCGATTTGTACTCAAAATTTCCAGCTATAAAACCTAACACTTTGTTCGCCTTATTGACCGCCGCTGTACTTTGTTTCGCTACTTTTAAATCACCAGTGACTATAACTCCTAAATCTTTTTCCTGCTCTACGCTTGTTAAATCTTCCCTGACATACTATACGCAAAATTACCGTACGCGAACCTATATGCATAATTTTGCACTTATCACGTTAAATCTCATTTGCCATGTGACTGACAAATCAACGATTTATTCAGATCTTCCTGAATTTTACCTCTATCTTCGTCATTAATCGCCCTACCACCCAGCTTCGTGTCATCCGCAAACTTGAAACTGTACTGACTAGGCCGACATCTAAATCGTTAATATATATAAGAAAAAGCAAGGGCCCAATACAGAACCCTGAGGAACGCCACTCGCTACATTAGCCCAACACGACTCCGCTCCATCAACGACCACCCTCTGTTTCCTGCCTCGCAACCATTCTTCTAGCCAATTTATTACTACACCCTGATTCCATGAGCCTTAGTTTTTTCAATCAGTCTTTTGTGCGGCACGGTGTCAAACGCTTTTTGAAAATCTAAATACACTACATCAACCGCCGATGTCTATCGTAAACGTTAACCACGCTTTGGAAAAATTCTAAAAGATTAGTTAAGCAAGATTTGTTTCGCATAAAACCGTGCTGCGTATTTTTGACCAGATTATGCACTTCTAAGTGTTCGGCTATATATATATATATATATATATAGCTGGCTATATATATATATATATAGCTGGCTATATATATATATATATATATATATATAGCTGGCTATATATATATATATATATATATATATATATATATATATATAGCTGGCTATATATATATATATATATAGCTGGCTATATATATAATATATATATATATATATAGCCGGCTATTATATATAAATATATATATATATAGCCGGCTATATATATATATATATATATATAGCCAGCTATGTATATATATATATATATATAGCCAGCTATGTATATATATATATATAGCCAGCTATGTATATATATATATTATATATATAGCCAGCTATGTATATATATATATATATATAGCCAGCTATGTATATATATATTATATATAGCCAGCTATGTATATATATATATATATATAGCCAGCTATGTATATATATATATATATAGCCAGCTATGTATATAATATATATATATAGCCAGCTCTGTATATATATATATATAGCCAGCTCTGTATATATATATATATATAGCCAGCTCTGTATTATATATATATATATAGCCAGCTATGTATATATATATATATATAGCCAGCTATGTATATATAGCCAGCTATGTATATATATATTATATATAGCCAGCTATGTATATATATATATATATAGCCAGCTATGTATATATATATATATAGCCAGCTATGTGTATATATATATATATATATAGCCAGCTGATATATATATATATATATATATATATATATATATATATATATATATATATATATATATATATAGCCAGCTATGTATATATATATATATATATATATATAGCCAGCTATGTATATATATATATATAGCCAGCTATGTGTATATATATATATATATATAGCCAGCTATATATATATATATATATAGCCAGCTATATATATATATATATATATAGCCAGCTATTCCGTTAATTCGGCTGGTTGTGCTCACAGTTCATTATGGTTTCAAAACGCAAACGTTTTACACTAGAATTCAAACTAAAGGTTATTCAGGCGGTTCATAACGGTGAAAAGAAAGCTGATGTTGCACGTAAATTCAACATTGATCATACGATTGTTAGCCGATGGTTGCGAAACGAAGTGGAGTTAAACAAACTCAGGTTGGAAAATGGAAATCTTTCGCGAAAGAGAAAGCGGGAAAGAGTGTTGCCAGATCTGGAGCAGCGACTGTACGAATGGTTTGTTGTCACGAGGGAGAAAAAGGCAGAGCTCTCTGGACCTCTTTTAATAGAGAAAGCTAAGGCTTTAGTTCAAGAAATCTGTGATGGTTCCGAAGATTTCCTTCAAACACCTTTACTTCCGGTTGGCTACAAAAGTTCCAAAAGAGATTTAATATCGTCTACAAACGAGAACATGGCGGATGCTGATTTATCTAGGTCCAACGAATGGAAGAAGACTGTTTGGCCAAAGCTTCTGCGACGTCATCCAGAGGAGGCAATTTTCACCCAATTTCAATGCTGACGAGACAGGACTGTATTTTAGAGCCACTCCGGACGGTACACTGGCCAGAAAGGATGAAGTAGTCAGCGGAGAAAAAAAGAAGGAAAGACTAACTGTTTTGTTGGCGTCGAACATGACTGGCACTGAAAAACTAGCTCTGCTAGTGATCGGCAAGAGCCGAAATCCAAGGTGTATGAAGAACAAGAAAGACAAACTTCTAGTACAATATGAATCGAATTCTGCAGCCTGGATGACTCAAGCTATATTCACAGAATGGTTAATAAAGTTGGACGAGAATAAATGCTTCTTAAAAAAGGGTATATCCATATAAGCACAATGACCTATATAAGCACATTTTGTGCTGGTCCCGAGAACGTGCTTATATCGATCATCGACTGTATATACTGTATATATGGCTGGCTATATAATATTTATATATATATATATGGCTGGCATATATATATATATGGCTGGTTATATATATATATATATATATATATATATATATATATATATATATATGGCTGGTTATATATATATATATATATATTATATATTATATATGGCTGGTTATATATATATATATATATATATATATATATGGCTGGTTATATATATATATATATATATATATATGGCTGGCTATATATATATATATATATATATGGCTGGCTATATATATATATATATATATATATATATATATATAGCTGGCTATATATATATATATATATATATATAGCTGGCTATATATATATATATATATATATATATATAGCTGGCTATATATATATATATATATATATATATATAGCTGGCTATATATATATATATATATATATATAGCTGGCTATATATATATATATATATATATATATAGCTGGCTATATATATATATATAGCTGGCTATATATATATATATATAATAGCTGGCTATATATATATACAGTATATAATATATATATATAGCTGGCTATATATATATATATATATATATATATAATATAGATATATAGCTGGCTATATATATATATATATAGCTGGCTATATATATATATATATATAGCTGGCTATATATATATATATATATATATAGCTGGCTATATATATATAATATATATATAGCTGGCTATATATATATATATATATATATATATATATAGCTGGCTATATATATATATTTAGCTGGCTATATATATATATAGCTGGCTATATATATATATATATAGCTGGCTATATATATATAGAGCTGGCTATATAATATATATATATATATATATAGCCAGCTCTATATTATATATATATATATAGAGCTGGCTATATATATATATAATATATAGCCGGCTATATATATATAGATATATATATATAGCCGGCTATATATATATATATATATATATATAGCCGGCTATATATATATATATATATAATATATATATATAGCCGGCTATATATATATATATATATATATATATATATATATATATAGCCGGCTATATATATATATATATATATATAGCCAGCTATATATATATATATATATATATAGCCAGCTATATAATATATATATATATATATAGCCAGCTATATATATCTATAATATATATATATATATATATATATATATAGCCAGCTATATATATATATATATAGCCAGCCATATATATATAGCCAGCTATATATATATATATATATATATATATATAGCCAGCTATATATATATATATATATATATATATATATATAGCCAGCTATATATATATATATATATATATATATATATATAGCCAGCTATATATATATAATAGCCAGCTATATATATATATATAGCCAGCTATATATATATATATAGCCAGCTATATATATATATATAGCCAGCTATATATATATATATAGCCAGCTATATATATATATATAGCCAGCTATATAATATATAGCAGCTATATATATATATATAGCCAGCTATATATATATAGCCAGCTAATATATATATATATATATAGCCAGCTATATATATATATATATATATATATATATAGCTGGCTATATATATATATATATATATAGCCAGCTATATATATATATATATATATATAGCCAGCTATATATATATATTATATATAGCCAGCTATATATATATATAGCCAGCTAATATTATATATTATATATATAGCCAGCTATATATATAGCCAGCTATATATATATATATAGCAGCTAATATATATAGCCAGCTAATATATATATATAGCCAGCTATATATATATATATATATAATATATAGCCAGCTATATATAATATATATATATAGCCAGCTATATATATATATATATATATATATATATATAGCCAGCTATATATATAATATTATATATATATAGCCAGCTATATATATATATATATATATATATAGCCAGCTATATATATATATATATATATATAGCCAGCTATATATATATATATATATATATATATAGCCAGCTATATATATATATATATATATATATATATAGCCAGCTATATATATATATATATATATATATATATAGCCAGCTATATATATATATATATATATATATATAGCCAGCTATATATATATATATATATATATATATAGCCAGCTATATATATATATATATATATATATATATAGCCAGCTATATATATATAATATATATATATATAGCCAGCTATATATATATATATATATATATAGAGCCAGCTATATATATATATAGAGCCAGCTATATATATATATATATATATATAGCCAGCTATATATATATATATATAGAGCCAGCTATATATATATATATATATATAGCCAGCTATTATATATATATATATATATATAGCCAGCTATATATATATATATAATATATATATATATATATATATAGCCAGCTATATATATATATATATATATATATATATATATATAGCCAGCTATATATATATATATATATATATATATATATATATAGCCAGCTATATATATATATATATATATATATATATATATATATAGCCAGCTATATATATATATATATATTATATATATATATATAGCCAGCTATATATATATATATATATATATATAGCTGGCTATATATATATATATATATATATATATAGCCAGCTATATATATATATATATATATATATATATATACAGGGTGGGCGGAAAGTAGCTCCCTATTTTGGATTGGTAAAAAAATACGTATATTATCCATTTATTTCAGAAGAAATAATATGAAAAGGTAGGCATACATGGTAGGTTTTCTCTAAAATTCAAGTGGGCTCCAACTCTTTCCACCAGCTTCTGGAGCCGCCCAGGAATGGCGTCCACTGACTTTAGCAGGAACTCCGGCGGGATGGAGGACATGACTTCCCGAATTCGGTCCTCCAGTTCTTCCAATGTCCTCGGTTTGGTGCGGTAGACTTCTTCCTTTACCCACCCCCAAAAAAAGACGTCGCACGGTGTCAAGTCGGGGCTCCTGGCTGGCCATTGATGTGGACCACGACGACCCATCCAACGCCCAGGGAAGTGGGCATCCAGCCACTCACGGACAACAAGACCGAAGTGCGGAGGGCGCCATCTTGCATAAATATCAGATCGTCGATGTTCTCCCATGTGCTGACAACCGGCCAGACCTCGTTTCGCAACATAGCAAGGTACCGCTCAGCATTCATGGTGTTGCGCAGAAGGAACGGGCCCACAACCTGATCTGAGGTCATACCACACCACACCGTTACACTGAACCGATTCTGCCGTTTTTCAGCGGTAACCATGGGATCCTCTCCTGCCCAGTAGTGGCAATTGTGGCGGTTGACAAAGCCTCCGACGTGGAACACCGCCTCGTCGCTCCAGAGGATGTTGCGGAAGAGATGGGGCCAGTTCATGCCAAGCCAGCATGATTTCCCCGAACTCCATGCGAATGTCGCAGTCCTCGTCCGAGAGAGATTGGCAGTAATGCGGCTTCCACGCACGCCAGTTCAGCTCCTTCTTCAGCACAGTTCGCACTGAGTAGCGGGAGAGTCCACTTTCCCGAGCTGCCTGGCGAGTTGACTTTCGTGGACTCCGTGCGAACATTTCCTGAACTGCCTGCACCGTCTCCTGGGCCCTGGATGTCGAAGGGCGACCACATCTTCGAACATCTGCCACAGACCCCGTGGTCATGAGCTTCGAGTGGCAGTTCTTGATTGTTTTCGGGTCCACTTGGGCACGTGGTCCGTGAATGGCCCGCCACCATCTTTGAACTCGAACGACAGATTGCCAAACTTCGTACCGTGCCGCAACTGGGCACGCTCCTGCAGTGTTAAACGCTCAGCCATGTTATCCTTCAATCTGAAATGAAAAAAAAATGAACGTTACAATTGTACCACTTTAGAGAACACACCATAACAATACAATCACAATTTATACATAATTATATGTAATTTAAATTAGGGAGCTACTTTCCGCCCACCCTGTACATAATATATATATATATATATATATAGCTGGCTATAATATATATATATATATATGTTATAATGTTATAATGTTTCAGACCAACAAAGACCCTAGGATCCACTCATGGCTGGTCTACCTAACTGTCTTCGTAATCGTGTATTGTGTATACACATACGAGGAAAAGTGTAGGTGTGGCTGTAAAGACTATACAGTAATGTAGAAATGTGTGTGCACCCTTTATGGGTCTCCCATTTAAAGGTGTTTGTGGGGGCAAGTGAAGATCATGAGTTTTTCAATACCTCACAGTACTATGGGGGGCACCGCTCGGCAGAGGAATCTCTTTAAATGGGGTGTGTAAGGACAGAGAGTATCCCCTAACCCAAGACGCTGCTCCCTATATCCCACAACACTTGTGTTGAGCTGTGGGATCTATCCCCACAAAGCCTTAATTTTACTACCTTAAACTATACCCTTTCTATCAACATGCGCGTCCAATCGATTCTTAAACATGTTTATAGACGTGCTACTAATTACTTCTACCAGCAAACTATTCCAGCTATTTACTATTCTATGCGTAAAAAAGTTTTTCGCAACTGCTGTCTCGAGCCTTCTACTTGTCAACTTACACCCGTTATTTCTAGTCCTATTATATTGAGATATTTCGAAAAAGCTATCTCTATCTACGTTATCAAACCCATTCATAATTTTGAAAACCTGGATTAGATCACCCTTAACCTCCTAGTCTTGAGTGTAGTCAATTTTAACTCTTTAAGCCTATCCTCGTACGACTTTGACCTAAGAGACGGAATCATCTTAGTTGCTCGTCTTTGAAACTCTTTCGATTTTGTCTATATCTTTGCGCATATGCGGATTCCAAAATTGGACCGCGTACTCCAAATGGGGTCTAACTAATGATTTTAAAGAGGAACTATAATATCGCGCGATTTGTACTCAAAATTTCGAGCTATAAAACCTAACACTTTGTTCGCCTTATTGACCGCCGCTGTACTTTGTTTCGCTACTTTTAAATCACCAGTGACTATAACTCCTAAATCTTTTCCTGCTCTACGCTTGTTAAATCTTTCCCTGAATACTATACGCAAAATTACCGTTACGCGAACCTATATGCATAATTTGCACTTATCCACGTTAAATCTCATTTGCCATGTGACTGACCAATCAACGATTTTATTCAGATCTTCCTGAATTTTTCCTCTATCTTCGTCATTAATCGCCCTACCACCCAGCTTCGTGTCATCCGCAAACTTTGAAACTGTACTGACTAGGCCGACATCTAAATCGTTAATATATATAAGAAAAAGCAAGGGGCCCAATACAGAACCCTGAGGAACGCCACTCGCTACATTAGCCCAACACGACTCCGCTCCATCAACGACCACCCTCTGTTTCCTGCCTCGCAACCATTCTTCTATATATATATATATATGGCTATATATATATATATATATATATATATATGGCTATATATATAATATATATATATATATATATATATATATATATAGGCTATATATATATATATATATATATGGCTATATATATATATATATATATATATATATATATATATATATATGGCTATATATATATATATATGGCTGGCTATATATAATATATATATATATATATTATATATATATATATATATATATATAGGCTGGCTATATATATATATATATATATGGCTGGCTATATATATATATATATATGGCTGGCTATATATGTATATATGCTGGCTATATATGTATATATATGGCTGGCTATATATGTATATATATGGCTGGCTATATATGTATATATATGGCTGGCTATATATTATATAGCTGGCTATATATATATATAGCTGGCTATATATATATATATATACAGGGCGTCCCAAAAAAAATGTATACACACTTTAAATAATTATAAAGGCAGTGTTTATTAAAATACATTTCATTTTCAAAATGTAGTAGAATCTACAGACATTATTTAATTGTTTTGTCAACGCCTGTTGTCAAACTGACGTCCGTTCTGGTCAGGCACTGCTGATAACGCGAAGCAATGGAATCGCAAACATCACGAAACATTCGTTTGGTAATTGTGTGCATTCTCGTTCAATGGCTGCTCTCAATTCAGCGACTGTTGCAGGTTTTATAGCGTAGACTTTGTCTTTTAAGTATCCCCATAAAAAAAAGTCTAGTGGTGTGAGGTCTGGTGAACACGGAGGGTATTCTACGAAACCCCTTCGTCCAATCCACATCCACATCGTGCCAAGTACCACTCGCAATACTCCACTCTTCGGTCCGGATCATCTTCATTAATAGCATGGACTAATCTTGGAATGTAACTTTTCCATTGACAGCGCTTCAAAATGCGTTGGACAGACGATTCTGAAATTCCTACCTCACAACTCGCTTGCCGCACAGATTTTCTTGGACTTTGGTGATACGTTTCCAGTACTCTTTCTTGCTTTGTGGGGCTTGTCGATGTCCGTGGTCTTCCGGAATGCTTCTTGTGGACATTCTGAACAGTTCCATCGGCTTCAAACTTATCTCTAATTCGAGTGATGGTACGTCGCGTTGGTGGATCTGTTTGAAACTCCCTCCTAAACTGTCTTTGCACTTCAACTGCGTTTTCACACTTCCAGTAGCATTTTAGAATGAATTTCCTTTGTTCAAAGCTTAGTCTGACTGCCATTATTAATTCTAATGGGTTTAACTTGGAAAGAAAGAAACATCAATTGAGCTATCAGCTGTTAAAGTGTGTATACATTTTTTTGGGACGCCCTGTATATATATATATATATATATATATATATATATATATATATATATATATATACAAACTCAGAATGGTCCCCTGAGAAACTTATATGTTAAACACAGACCGTGCATGGAACAAGGAACTTTCTGTGAAAATTAAATCCACTATAGTCCGAATAAGTAATGGTAAATGACAAATACCAGTTTTTCTTTTTCATGATGGAAGCCCGACGTGGGCAACGGGTCTCTCGCAGAGGTCCCATAAATATAGCTTCCCTCACAACTCTTTGCGAGAGACCCGTTGCCCACGTCGGGCTTGCATCATGAAAAAGAAAAACTATGGTATTTGTCATTTACCATTATTTATTCGAACTATAGTGGATTTAATTTTCACAGAAGAGTTCCTTGTTCCATGCACGGTCTGTGTTTAACATATAAGTTTCTCAGGGGACTAAATATATATATATATATATATATATATATATATATAGCCAGCTAGTAACATAAAAATAACTCGGAATAAAGAAAGAAAAGAGAAGTAAAATTTGTGATGTTGGAAAATGATGAAAAGATAAAAACTAAAAACGTAGCAAATAAACAACCAACGAAAATAATAAAAATAATCATCTTGACTAAACACAAGTCCCTGAATGGGTTCTTTTCATTCATCGGTGAGCAATACAGTATTAAAATCTGTTTTCACGTACTGATGCGCCCATTCAACACGCTGCTTCTTATACCTGGGTGTTAATGGTGACTGAATCGTAGGTTTACACGTCTTGCCAATTGTTTGGAGGATTCCACATCGAGATGTTCTTGGTACATTATGTATGCCAGTCTGCTCAAAAACTTCTTTACTTGAGGACAATGGATGCTTTGCAATTTGCGCTTGATTACAGATATCTGCCGCCTTGTCACTTTTCTTATAGCTCCTTTATCACTTCGCTGCCTCAGTTTGGTACCCTCCGCTACAAACTTGTTTACAGTTCGATAACCTCTGCCAAACTGCTTCACAATTTCAATAGATTTTATATTTTCAGTGAGTAACTTGACTAGTTTTCTTTACTCAGTTAATGTTAAATCCTTCTTCTTACCCATTTTCACCATTTAGATCCGTAAATAGAATACTTGCTTAATAAGTCGGAACACAATATTTTACATATTTTTCAATAAAATGAGATTATTTTAATTATCAAAATATTTATCGAAATGAATACCATCACTGCTGCTATATATATAGTGATTATTTGCTACAAATTTTATTGAAATCGGGGAAAAACTTTTGAAACATTGGAGAAAATGTAATATGCTTAATAATTTGGAACGCAGTGTATATAAAAGAACGCTAAATTGCCCCCTTATTTAAAGGTGGTAACAGAGGAATACCCCAAAATTTTCGGCCAGTGGCTCTCGCCTCCCACCTTATAAAGTGCTTTGAACGTATAATTATAGGCAAAACTACCGACTACTTAGGAGAAAAGAACTTGTACAACCCAAATCAATATGGCTTCAGGGCTGGAAGATCATGCCTATCACAGCTATTCGAGCATCAGGAGAAAATACTGGAAACATTGTGTCGAGGATGTAATACAGATGTAATACATACTGACCTTGTTAAAGCTTTCGAAAAATGTGGCCGTGGAATTATAGCACAAACTTAATACAAGAATTACTGGGAAGCTAGGGAGATGGATATGTAATTTCTTGACGTAAAGAACACAGAGTAGTAGTAAACGGAGTTAAATCTGAAGTCTCGGTAGTCGTGAGCTCTGTCCCACAAGGGACAGTATTAGCTCCCTTGTTGTTCGTAATAATGATTGCAGATATTAAGGAGAGTATTGTATCATGCTTCGCAGGTGACAAAGCTATGTAAGGGAATATTGAATGAAGGTGACAGGAAAATCACAAAATGACATTGAAACATTATTCAATTGGGCAGAAGACAACAATATGGAGTTGAACGAAGAAAAATTCCAACTTCTAAGATATGGTAATAACAAGGAGCTACAGAATAAAGGGTGCAAAATTGTGTAAGCCAAACAGATAACAACAAATCCACAAGTCAGGGATCATGGAATAAATGTCGTCGTCAGATGGAGAATTGAGAGAGCACTACAACAACAAAATTACAACGGCTAGAAAAATAGAGAATCATCTGCAGGAGCTTCCGCAGCAGAAAAGCAAACATCATGCTCAAATTATGGAAGTCTTACCGATAACTAAGTATTGCTCAGTACTCACAAGCCCATACAGAAAACGAAACATTGCTAACATTGAAGCCATGCAAAGGAGCTTTACGTCTAAGATAAAGGAAACGAAGGTGAAGACTACTGGTCTCGACTACAATCCCTGAAACTCTATTCTCTCGAAAAAAGACGCGAGCGGTACACAATAATATACATATGGAGAATATGGTACTTGAGGGTTTTGTCCCTAACCTCAGAAATGAAATAGATACAAACTGGAATGAGAAAAGAGGCAGATTTTGTAATGTCCCAGCTGCGGTGGGACGACAGTGGGCCATGAAAACGAGGATGGAAAATACCCTCAGAATACGAGGCCCAAAGCTTTTTAATGCCTTACCAAATGTGAGGAACCTCCGTCACACCGATCTGAATAACTTCAAGAACCAGCTGGACAGATATCTATGCAAAGTCCCTGACCAGCCATGCGTGGCTGGCTACGAGGGCGGGAGGAGATCAGACAGCAATTCCCTCCTTCACTAAATCCTGCAAATGAAGAGGGATACTGCAGAGGGGTCGACCGCAGGTCGATCCTAAACCGTCGTTGAAACTCTCCTAAAGTGAAAGTGTGTGTGTATGTGTGTGTATATATATATATATATATAGTCGTCGCGCGTCTTAACCTTTTAGGAGGAGTCCGCAGCATATGCAGTCACTCTTGTTACCAGAACGTATAGGTTTTATTGTTATTCAAAACTAAATATTTTAGTAACTAGTCAATGAGATGATACATATTTTGGGTTCCTTTCTCGACAATTAATATCTATATAAACATGTAGAAACATTTATAGAAACGAGGCATTGTAATACAATTTATATTGTTATTTCTGGTGGACCTTTATTGCGTGGTTTGGGTTATAATGACCTTACGACACGAAGTATGGTTGAAAACCTTACGAAGCGAACTACTTTTTTCACCTCTATTGCCAGCTGGGCTGTACGGGAACAGGAGGAGGAGCGCGAGCCAATGGAAACATGGCAGCCACGATGCTCTGCTTTCTGATTGGCCACCCGCTCCACGCGCCGAGAGGGACACGACACAAACATCCCACCAGTACCTTAACACTCGCGTTGTTGTTAGCAGGCGTCTTGTGTTCGTGCTCATATTGCGTGGATTATTCTATTCACCCGGCTTCTAACTATTATCAACGTGTGCAGCAATGTCTCACCGTGCTAGTGATGAAAAATCAATGGAATCATTCTGTGCCAGAAATCGTACCCAAAGTTCGGCATAATAAGAAAATAAAAAATAAATATATAAAATATGAAAATCTATTCCAAAAACTCATCAACATCTTCATTAGCATACTTAGAACTCTAATTTAGCTAAAAATGAACGTTCTAGCTCAATTAATAAGAGATACTATTGCTAGAATATTACTGAACTTTGGAGGCGCTTAGGTACCTTAAGACGCGGGACCCGTCATTTATATGTGTGTGTGTGTGTGTGTGTGTGTGTGTGTGTGTGTGTGTGTGTGTGTGTGTGTGTAATCGAAAAAGTTTACGTTTTAAGCCCTTAGAATACATATAAGGAGCTTTTAGAAAACTTTAAATTGTTTGGTATTAAACTACTTTCAAAAGAAATATATATTAAGCCTGATTTTTTTTTTCATTTAATAAAAATAAGTAATTCTTCTGATACTCTTTTTGACAAACTTCCCAAATTATCATAAATGGTTTTTAATGTTCTGAATATATCTCTATATCTATCTATCTCTCTCTCTCTATATATATATATATCTCTCTCTCTCTCTCTCTCTCTCTATATATATATATATATATATATTATATATATATATATATATATGAGAGAGAGAGAGTTGCAAGGAAAAGAGGAAGCCTCTCAAATGTTCCGGTCCTCTCTGGGAGGTTCGTGTTATTAAACTAGCTCATTATTCTAGCAGTAGTAGAAAACTGGATAGAAAAGTATAAGGCTTCCTCCGCTCCCTGTCTTCCAGAGGCAGGTACGCAAAAAGGTTGAAGAAAATATTTTAACCGTGGAAAAGTAACCATGAAAATTTTAGAGGAAAGTAAAGAATATATAAGTGTGGACTATATAATTACGCATGCACACAGAGAAACCGGGCAGGCTTTCTCTTATATATATATACAAGGAAATGCGGGAGCCACAACAGCTTTACAGCCTTTACAGCCAACTGACTCTCGGTGGCACCCCTGGGTTTCGTTCAAACACAGCAAACTTAGAGAAAAGTTGGTACAGAAAAACAAGGCGGCTCTCCCCCCTTTCTTATTCTCCCCCGCCCGCGGTCGGCAGGTTTGGAAATAAGAAATAAAAAGACACAGCAGTTTGCAAGGAAAAAATGTCGGTAAATTTTATAGGACAGTTGGGGACTGGAAATACACATACGAACATCATATACACATACGAACATCATATACACATACGAACATCATTCACACATTCAAACGTTGGTCTACTCGAGGAGTTTGTCTAATACGAGATCAAGAGTTTTTTTGAATCCACTGACGGAAGAGCCCCAGACGTCTTCAGGAGGATGCCTATTCCAATGATTCACAATCTTGTACGTGAAGAAGTTACGGCAAATATTTGTATTGAACCGTTTTGGTTCAAGCTTGCAACCGTTATTTCGAATCGGGTTCGTGTTCAGTGTAAAAAGCTTAGAATAATCGACGTTGTCGATCGTATTCCGAAGTTTAAAAACTTGGATGAGTTCGCCCCTAAGCCGACGCTTTTCAGAGGAATACAAAGTAAGATCAGCGGCCTTCGATCGTATGATTCATGACGAACGTCCGGAGAGTAAGTTTTTGCTCTGGCTTGAACTTCTCGATCCTTTGTATGTCCTTTCTCAAGGATGGGGACGAGAATCGCACAGAGTATTCGAGGTGGGCCTCACCAACGCATTATAGAGAGGGAGAATAACTTCTCTGCTGCGGTACACAAAGTGCCTCTTAATATAACCTAGTATTTTATTACATTTCTTTTCAATTTCAACCGTGTGTTTGGAAACTTGAGATCACTGCTTATTAAAAGCACCCAAGTCCTTTCCTAAGTTGGTCATTACAAGTTCCTGCCCGTGCAGTGAACAGTTTGCACATGTTTCGGGATCCAATCTGCATTACGTTGAAAGTGGTCGACCAATCCGCTAGCCGACCAAGATTGGTTGGAATTTTCAAGACTCCTTCCGCGCTGCCCACACACGAGCCTAATTTGGTGTCGTCAGCGAATTTCACTATGGTACTTAACATACCAACGCCTACATCATTTATGGAAGTAATGAATAAAAACGATACCAGTACCGACCCTTGTGGGACGCCGCCGCTTGTTACTCATACCCACCCTGAGGCCTCGCCGTTTACCACCACTCGCTGCTGCTCCTAGAGCTGAGCCAGTGTTCAATCGATGCGGCCACCATACCAGTTATACCAAGGACCCTTACCTTTGTCAAAAGCTTTTTTGGAATGCAAATCTACTATGTCTGTCTATATAGGATCTATGCTGACGAGAAAGAGAGTGAGTTACAAGGACAAGACGAAGCCTTAAAGACCTGTTGGGCCACTCAGGGAGGTTCCTATTATTAATCTGGTTAATTTTGTAACTAATCTAGCAGTAGTAGAAAAATTAATAAAAAAGCCTAAGGCGCTCTCCTTACCCTCCGTTCTCTCCCCACCAGCGGCGGGTACGGAAAAAGGTTGAAAAAAATACCTTGCTCCTGGAAAAGTAGCCAAGGAAATTTTACAGGAAAGGGGGAAATATACAGTATAAGGTAGCTCAACAATTACGCTATGCGCACACAGAGATCACACACTAGATAGTACCGCTGTATAAACTAACCAAAAATATACTTGTGCCGATCGCACATCAACCACTTGGTATCGTCACAAAAACCTCGAAACATATGGTTATGATTTTATACAAAATTTTTACAGCTCTGTTTACCGAAGTATCGGCCGAACAAAAACTCCATGATTCCTTCAGGCTAGCCCCAAAAGGATTAAGAGAGGGGTAAATGTTGAACTCTTCATATTCCGCCGGCAAAATGATGAAATGCTTTCGCAGGAAATGGATGTAAACATGAATTAAGAACAGAAATCAGATTTTCCACATAATGCCCTCACCCATCACATGCATCCAGTCACCCAAGGGAAAGAAGAGAAGAAAGGAAATCGTGACGGCAGAAACGCAAAACTACCTCACCTAATCCATACCATGTATTTTCAAATAATTTTTTTTTTGTTCATTATGAAATAGTTTGTACAAAATATTTTTCTACCTTATTCTTAGGCATGTTAACAAGGCAGGCCAGTGTGTGAGCGTCTTTTCGTCTAATTGCTTTGATTTCTTGCCTTAAGTTTTTTAATCTATCCGTAATGGGAAGATTCTTAAACACCTCTCTCACAATCTTCTTTCAAATCGTCAGTATGGGTTTCGGAAGGGACGCGCTACTGGAGATCTTCTTGCATATCTCTCTGACCCTTGGTCATCCTCCTTTCTGGATTTTGGTGAAACCTTTGCTATTGCGCTAGACATATCAAACGCCTTTGATAGTCTGGCACAAATCTTAATTTCGAAACTTGCCCTCCTTCGGTTTCTATCTGTGCCTTCATCTCTAATTTCCTTTCTGGCCGATCTATAGCTGCAGTTATAGATGGCCACTGTTCTTCTCCTAAAGCTATTAACAGTGGTGTTCCTCAGGGTTTTATCTTGTCACCCACTCTTTTCCTTTTATTTATTAATGATCTTTCAATTCGCACTTCCTGTCCTATTCACTCCTCTGCCGATGATTCCATTCTTCAATTCATCACCCACTTCCCCAAAGCTCCCCTCACAGCAGTCATTTCATGATTCGTGTCGGACGGCTATGGGGACAGTGGCGGCGCCAAGTTTTTCTTATCAGCCCGGGCATAGTTTGGGCAAAGGAAATTTTGATCTGGAATACCTTCCAATGATGAAAAGGAACATAGTAGTATTTGCATAATGTTACACAGGCTTTTAATAGTGAAATAGGAAGCGTCATTGATAAAAAGTTCTAAAAATTTCAAAAATACAAAAAACTTTAAAAGATGTGAAGTAATGTTCTAATTAACAATATTTTGCGGTTTTTATGCACGGCTGCAGTTTTCGATCACTTCGTCCATATTTAGTTTTTCAGCCCTTAATCGATTGAGTGCTAGGGTTGTCGAGTCTGACGTCGCTCATAGTATTGCGCAAATATGTTTTTATCATACGCAACTTGGAGAAGGTCCGTTTACATCCGCTGAACTGATAGGCAACGTAATCGAAATCTGTACTAATTTGTAGAGTTCAAAGAAGGCATCCTTATAAGGACGCAAGAACTCCAGGAGCTCTGTCATTGTACGAATTGTTCTAGATTTTCGATCGATAAGACGTTTGGCAATGACATTCGACCTTGAGATCTGCCATATTCAATTTGTAAAATTCTGCGATGTGCATTTTTTGGATCTAAATGAGACAAACTCTACATGAGTGAACAATTTTCATCGGAGAATCTGCGTCTTAATTCATGGACCATTCTATCCAACACTGGATAATAAACAGTGAATGGGAAGTCGTCAAATGTTTCTATATGTGGACGATCCCCAACCATTTCGGTGACCACTGATTGTCGTAGATGTCCTGGGAGTTCACATCATCTTTTTGGTCTCTCCCATTCAAGTCCATTGTTCTCGATGAGTACAGAAGCTTGCTGGACAATTGTACTCCACAGATCCGGATTTTTCCGTTCTTGTTCGAGCTCTTCTGTGACAGATCGAATCATTCCATCCGCTGCTATGAGGTCCAAGGATGATGACTGTAGATGTTTGGCAAGAAATTTTTGTTCGCAGCAGCACTTTCTCAAAAAGAATCAGCATCAAGGCCAAATTTGTGGAGATAAGGGACAATAGAGATTTTGTCTGGATCTGCCTATCAGTGGATTCGGTGTCCTCATTAAAATGCCCTTGCTTGTACGCTTTCCAACCTTTCTCTTTGCTTTGTAAGGGACGGAGACCAAAGCTGCACGCACTACTGGAGTTGGTTTTGAACCAATGAATCATAAGGCACATTACAATCTCCTTGTTTCTAAAGTGAAAATGTCTTTTCATATAATCTCATATTTTGAAGGCCCTCTTTCCGATTTTTGCACAGTGCTTCGACGGTTTGAGAGCATTACTAATATAAACTTTGAAGTCTTGCTGTAGATCAGTCTCAGTCCAGTTCTTCCCTAGCAGAAAGTAATCGGTTTTCGGGTTTTTGGAACCTGTGTGCATTACACCTTGCATTTGTCCAAGTTCAATGGCATCCGCCAAGTAGCAGACGATTCACCCAACCTCTCAAGATCATTTTGAAGCGTTCTCACACCCTCCTCATTATTAACACAATTTCCTAACTTTGTATCATCTGCAAATTTACGAGTAGAAATTGTACTTAGGAGCCCAACGTCTGTCGTTAATATACAGTAGATAATAAAAAGTAAAGGACCCAGAACCCCTGTGGAAACCAACTCCTAAGTCAATCTATTTATTACCACTCCTTGCTTTCTATCTCTCAACCAATCTTCACTCCAGTTGGAAACGAGCCCAGTAAATCCTAGTCCTCTAACTTTAGTCATTAATCTCGTGTGAGGGACAATGTCAAAGGCTTTTTAAAAGTAGACACACACTATCTGTTCCTTGAGTCGTATAAAGTATACATGTTGAGAATTAGACAGAGACAGACAGACAGACACAGACACAGACACAGACACAGACAGAGACACAGACAGACAGACAGACAGACCCCATCGAAAATGCTGCAACCAGCTGATGTACTCTGTGAAGTTTCCCGGTCCTAGGTCGCAATTACTGAGCCCGAAGGCCGCAGTACTTCGATAAAACTATAAAAAACCCGCAGCCGTGAAAATCTTGACCTTCACATTGTGTACCATATACTGCTACGCGCCCGGGGGGTTGGGGGTGGGGGGAGGGGGGATGGCTTTTTTGTAGCTGGATCACAGTACTACCCGCCCGCAGGGCCAAGTTGTACAACGGTCGCGAGCTACCGCTTGTATATTCTAATCCTAAACTGGCACACACATTACAATTGTGTTTTTTGATCATACATTCGTATATCTGTATGTAACTGAAAATTTAACATTACGCAAGACATGGCCATATTTTTTTCGACGGAGAGAATGTATATAGGAAATGAACATCACTATTCTGTTAAACCTAAAAAAAATATTAATTGAAAAGGAAATAATTCACCAATTACTGAGCAGAAAGTGATTCAAAAAGTTCATACTAATTTGGACTGTATAAAGCTTATAGGAATTGTTCATTTTTACATACATTTGCTTTAATGAACCATTTTCTCTCCTCAGGTCTATCATCCTTCAGATACCGAAGATTGGTATTTAGACGTTAGCAGCGTGACCTTCAGAGATGCAGGGGTTTATGAATGCCAAGTTTCGACGAGTCCCAAAGTTTTCCTGCCAGTTTATCTTACCGTTTTAGGTTAGATACGAGTCCTTTATTTTTTCAGCATTCGGCCCGACCTCAGAGTCTTCCCTTTGGTGGGTGTTTCATTCATAATTATTTCTATGGAAACGATGTAGTTTTATAATTCAAACTCTCAGTCTAACCGGAATGAAGTAAAGTGCGTGTGAATACAGGTATAACAGGATTTATATAGAGTATGTTATATATCACCTGCAAATACTTTTTTGGTCAAAGGAGCAACAGAAAGTGGATATTTTTGGTTCAATGGCGACCCTTTCTAGAGAAAAATTGTGTAATTTCCATTTGTCTCCTGACATTTGGCTGGCACAAAAGTTTGGATAAATTTCTTCTCTGACAAAAATTATTTACAAATAGTAGCGAGAAACATCCATTGTTTCGCTCCTTTCACCCCTGACTTTTGCGCTACCCTGTATATGTGCAATGTATTTTCTTTTATTATTATTTCCAGCGTATATGCAAATTTAAACCTCGTTCTTGCTGTAGTTTAAATATTGCGCCAACTAATTTGCTTACCCTCCAACAGGGGTGCAACAGGCCCACATTTCTGGCCCGAAAGAGGTCCACATCCGCGTTGGATCGACAATCAGCCTCGTATGCGAGGTACCGGCCAGTTCCACGATAATTGGCAACATCCAATGGCTACACGGGCCCCATACTCTCAATTATAGTTCCCCTCGTGGGGGTATTAGCATGGAGGTTAGTTTCTACATGTACTATTTCATTCGTAGCCAATATCCCTGATCGCTATTAGTCGGCATTTTTCCCTTTAATCTTGCTGTCTGCGTCTACCGCCTTTTCACACACTATTTTCTCTTATCTTTTATCACCCTCTAGCTTATTATTCTTCCCTATTCCTAATTTTAATTCATACTTTTTGAATTGATAATACTTTTACGACTTACAAAAGTTTTTATCAAAAGGAAAGTAAAAAAGTTTAATTTAGAAAGGCTTAAAGTTCATTTTTTAACTGGCATGTTCCTCATACCCTTTATTGTGTTGATTCTTATCTATTTATATCTATCAATTTCCTTCCTTTTGTAGTGGGTTCCATTTTTTCATATACAGTATGTATGTATATAGGTGTGGGTGTGTGTCGACTTAGTCCAGCATTTTGAAATAAACCAACTATTGTTGTGAACTTTATGGACACCCTGTGGCTATATTATTCATTCTTTTAATCGTCCATAACATTTTCTCAGTAGAGTCGAGACGTTACATTCGCAAATTTTCATAATCTTGAAATGTAGATAAAATATTTTTCTTCAAACGTAATTCTCTTTCGTACGAGGTGACCCGTATGTCCCAATCGATTATAATTAAGGCGAAAATACAAAAAAAAAATATATATTTTGAACATTTTAGAAATATTTATTGATTATTCAAAGTGCAAAACGTAACCATTTCTACAAATAGTCTTTCCTGAGTAATCGATTGCGTCAGTTTGAGCTCCGCTAGATAGATTTTCGCTTTAATTATAACCGATTGAGGACTTACAAGCCACCCTAGATTTATTTCAGTTTCTTCACGTATCTTTAGTAAAAACCAGTAGTTTGTTTGTTATATATATATATACACATATACATATATATAATATATATACATATACACATATATATATATATACATATATATATACATATACAGGGTGTTTGAAAACTTTCTGTACAAATTGTAATGGGGGATAGGCAACACCAAGACAAACCCTTTTCGTCTATAAGTGTATGTCCGCTGACGTCACCATTCGGCGCGAGAGGGCGCCGCTGCAATTGACTAAAAGGTGAAGTGGGCTAGACTCGCGCTTGCCGCGGGCATTCTTAAATCGGACGTAGTACGCGTAACATGGAGCGCTTCACGACTGCTGAGATGGCTGACATGCATATGGTGTATGGGGCTGCCAATGGAAACGGAAGAGCTGCTGTGAGGTTGTACCGACAGCGCTTCCCAAACAGACGTGTGCCAAACCACCAAACGTTTGCGCATTTGCATCGGCGACTGCGAGAAACTGGAACATTCCATGCAAACATGCATGACACTGGTCGGGAGAGAAACTTGCGCACTCCTGACATGGAAGAAGAAATCCTACGGCGATTTGAGGACAATCCAAGCGCAAGCACGCGAGGTGTTGCACGTATCCTTGGTGTGAACCACGACCTGGTCTGGAGTGTGTTGCACGAGCAGCAGTTACATCCGTTTCATCGTCAGTGTGTCCAGGCATTACAAACCCGTGTAGCATGTGGATTTGCGTGCGCCCACACGTGAGAATTGTGCATGTTAAACACACCCTCACGTGTGAAACAGGCCTCATCTGAGAATAGCACATAAGCCGGAAAATTAGGCTGCACCGCTGTCTGCTGCAGAAACCAGCGTGCGAATTCCACACGAAGAGGGTAATCCCGAGGTTGTAATGCCTGGACTCTCTGACGATGAAACGGATGTAACTGCTGCTCGTGCAACACACTCAGCAGGGCGTCCAGAGCGTGCTGCATCTGTCAAACAGCAGTCACCATTCCTAAACTTTTGAAGCCATCCTTGACATTTCCTCTCATGCAGAATATCGTTGCCATAAACGTTCTGAATGTTTCGCGTTGCTTCAGTAGCACTGTTCCCTTTTTTGAACTCTTAAAGCATTATGTGCATATAATGTGCCTGATATGCTCTTGTGATACCGCCATGTTTATGAGGGGTTCACATAAAGCAAAACACACGTCTTCACTGATCAAGGTCTGTAAAGTATGTAGCGAAACACGATAGATCTCCTCTTAGATATAACCTTCGGAAAATTTATGCTTAAACCGAGTAGGACTAGTTTAAACTTAATCTATCGTAAAAAAAAAAAAACGACATTACCTATAGGATGACCTGATACACACACACACACACACACTCTTTGAGGTATGGAAGAGAGTACTGCTCAGATGATTTTACTTTCTGCCTCAGTTAGGAATGAAGAAAATCTTGTACGCAGCGTTTTTCAAAGAGGAATCAAAGACGTGGTAAATACACTCATTAATGAAATAACAGATGGAACAATTAGGCTCTCTCGAATTCCTATTATTTCCCAAAATTTTCAGAAAGGATTTCAAGATTCACATACATCGTTTTTAAAGAGGCTTCAAACCAGTGATTTTAAGCGAAGAAAGAACGCAGAGATAGTAGAATTATAAAAGATAAGAAAAAATACTTTAGTAGAAGAGAGCGCGTTGTTTGATAGTTCTTGTTTTTTTTTTTATGCAAGAAGGAGGGGCCAAGTACTTAAATAAGTATCAATAAAATAAAGATTTCGAAAGTACTATTAAATATGTACTGAAGCGATATGTACTAAAACAAACCTAAGAAAACTTAAGTTAACGTTGATTGTACTCTACTCTATATTACATTACTTTAAGATAGAAATTGCTGGAAGGAATTACAGTTTTGTGAAAACTTGTATAAAACAAAATGCAGTAAATGAGTATACCGTATTTTCTTCTTTGTACTTCTTAACAGAAAACTTTTTTAGTTACACAAGTTATCATTCTTGAGTGTACAGTAAGAAAAAGTTCTCTGTTTTAAGGCGCATTAATTTGCTATATGGAAAGATGCCTTTTTGGCAAGTCTCTGGAGCTATTTCAAAGTTGTATAAGTTTGCCAGGCTCCCGAAACTTTTTGCGGAGTAAACTGTTTATACGGGTATACGTCTAAGTTTGAAGGCTTGAAATAACGAACTTCGGGAAATGTTTACACTCCGCAGTGTTTTTACAGAATTTTCCTGAAATCAAAAGTTTTGACTTTTTTTATTTTTTTATTCCGAGTTTGTTTCCTCACTCCGAGAAAATAGATGCAAAAACTTAATCGCACGAGTGGAATTTATTGAAGACAAACTCAAAATATATTTGAAATAAGGATGCTAAGGAGTTGAGAAATTTTCTGTTGCGAAACTTAATTTTTTTTGGGGGGGGGGGGGGGGGGGGGGGGGGGGGGGGGGGGGGGGGGGGGGGGCCACAAAAGGATTAGTTAAATAAAAAAACTTTACGTGCAATGAACTTTATCATAAAATTACGTTTCTTTTATAATTATATTTTTTCATGAAACAACAAAAATAACGCTTATTCCTGGATTAAATTAATATTCTCGTCTTCATTGCTTGTTTGACCCTCTATTCTCGAGGCTTAGGCCGACTACTATGTTCTTTCATTTCGCTATTGATATACGGCTTTTGGGTACCATTACACCAACTATACCGTAGTTTACACTAAAACTGAAGATTAGGGGGAGCGTTTCTAAATACACCTAATAGACTTACACGTGTTACTAATCTAACTACACAAGGAGAGAGAATATCAAAACAACTTGCATGATTGCAAATAAGATATCAGGACATCCCATAAGTAATGTCGTTTTTAACGATAGATTAAGTTTAAACTAGTCCTACTCGGTTTAAGTATAAATTTTCCGAAGGTTATATCTAAGAGGAGATCTATCGTGTTTCGCTACATACTTTACAGAGCTTGACCAGTGAAGACGTGTGTTTTGCTTTATGTGAACCCTCATAAACATGGCGGTATCAGAACAGTATACCAGGCATATAATGCTTTACGAGTTAAAAAAGGGAATATTGCTACTGAAGCAACGCGAAACATTCAGGACGTTTTATGGCAACGATATTCTGCATGAGAGGAAATGTCAAAGATGGTTTCAAAAGTTTAGGAATGGTGACTGCTGTTTGACAGATGCAGCACGCTCTGGACGCCCTGCTGAGTTTGATGATGACCTGCTGTAGCCGCACTTGAAGAAGACTGTTCAACAACTGTCGAAGAATTGGCCCAGAAACTCAATTCATCCCGTCCACCATCCATCGACATTTGCAACAACTCGGGAAAGTGCCAAAGTTAGGAAAATGGGTGCCACGTGAATTGTCGGTCGACAATCTGAGGGTGCGGGTAAACATTAGCACAGCTCTTCATTCCCGTGAACTCTAAGATCCGTTTTGCACCGTTTAGTGACTGGTGATGAAAAGTGGATACTGTACAGAACGTTAAGCGCCGTCGACAGTGGGTTTGTGCCGGAGGACCAGCGACACCACAGCCAAAACCAAATCTTTACCCTCGGAAGGTGTTGCTTAGCGTTTGGTGGGATAAAGGTGGCGTAATACACTTTGAAACCTTACCACACAACCAAACAATCACCGCTCAAGTCTACTGTAAGTCGATTGAACACTGCACTAAAAGAAGAGAGACCTTCTTTGGTTAATCGGAAAGGAATCGTGTTCCACCACGACAACGCACGTCCTCATATCGCTCGGATCACTACTGCAAAAATTGAGGAGCTTGGGTGGGAAAAACTTCTACATCCTCCATATTCTCCAGACCTTGCGCCTTCAGATTATCATCTCTCAGGAGTCTGCAAAACTATCTTGACGAGAAACAGTATACTTCTTTAGATGACCTGCACACCAGTCTCTCTACGTTTTTTTGCCTCAAAACGCCTGAATTTTATAAACATGGCATTGAAAAGCTTGTAGGACGTTGGCAGTGTGTCATTGATTCCGATGAAAAATATATACTAGATTAAAAAGTTTCAGTGGTTTTTTTTTTTTTTTTGGTCCTTCAAATTCCGATCTAAAAAACGACATTACTTATGGGATGACCTGATAGATAGTTTTGTGTTCCCATGATGCTTAAACTTAAGAAAAGTACACATTACAGCTATTTCAAAAGTAGGACCAAATCTGTAATGGGTGTCCCTTAAGACTCAGAGTTAGAAAGCACTGTAACAGTTTATCGAATTTGGAAAAAATCTACCTTCCAATGTTTGTAAATTTAATAATGTATCTGATGAGTCACCGAATCCATGCTTTAATAAATTTATACTTGGAAAATAGATTAAACTCACGCAACGCAAATATATCACTATTTAAACCAATGTTGGGATTAATGTTTGCAAGCGAAATGATTCGACTCCAAATCTTGTCTAACCTTCATGTAAATTCCATTGCACTTGAGCCAAGGTCTCGCACATTTCCATCCTTTAGAGTTTAGAGTCTTGATCCACATCACTTAATGCAGCATCTGGATTTCGTAGGGTTTTATGGTTAATGCCTTCTTGAGAATTCGTTGAATGGCAACGTAGCTCATCTCCAATTCCAAAGCTGCTCGTCCGATGGACTTCATCTGGCTAGCAGAATATTTCCTGAACCACATGCTGATTGTTTTCCGTTCGAGCTGACCTCGAACATCCACTGCAATGTATGGCGAACAGAAATAAAATCGGAATTCGAATTGCACAAACGTCATTGAACTGAAGAGTAAGGGGTTCCAAAAAACCTTAGCCCCCCCATTTGCAACTACATGTTACTTATATCGAAATAGTTTTTAGTGATTATAAAAATATATAAAAATTCTTTATTTATGGCAGGTATTAAAATTACTCTATCTGATAGAGATAATATAATGGCTTCTCAATTAATTGGTGATTCGGAGAGGCAACGTGTGATAGATCGCATATGAGCAATAACATTTCGGGAAGCTCGTGATGCTAGAGCCACCTTTATAACACGTTCATGGGTTGCCAAAAAGTTGCGAAGAAGTGAGGACTTCGTCAAAAGAAATTGGAATAAAACTTTGGATGAATGCGAAATGGATACAACCAAATCTGGGCGCCCAAATTTGCCATTCTCTCAGGAAACAAAGGACATCATTGAAAGCGGTACGCGTAAGCGGAAAAACAGCTGTGCTAAACTTTCTAGAGAGATCGAAGTGTTGAGAGGAAAGATCGTTAGTGGTGAGATCATTCGACTGTACCGTCATAGGCAAGGTTTAAAGCCTTGGCATGAACTTCCAAAGCCAAGAAAAACTCAACTTAACATCGATGACAGAATGTGGTTTGCCCATTATCTTGAAGATTGGGATGTGGATGATTTCATGCATTTAGCTGTCTCCGATGAATTTTTTGTTTACGTAACACGTCTGCCTAACTACCAAAACGATCGAGTGTGGGCCACAACACCAGATGAAATCGATGACAATGAACATTATCGCGAATTATTAAAAAGTCCAGACTGTGTTGGTGCGTTTGTTTCGTTCACTGCAAAGAAGCTCATGTGGGTGCTGAAGCCAAATGGTCAGAGTTAGGATGGACAGTATTTTCGTGATATTATTCTATCCCAGCATGTCATTCCTTTTCTAAGAAACCCAAACAATGTTATGGATGTCGATCAGGTCACACTTCTGCACGATAAGGCCCCCTGCTTTAAGGCATTAGCCACTCAACAGTTGTTGCGGAACCATGAGATCGATTTCTTTGGAAATGAAGAATGGCTAGGAAATTCTCCTGACCTGAACGTCTGTGAACACATTGGATCAGTTACAAAGGACAAGGTTGAATGTCTCTCGTTTCAAGAACCTGTAGCAAATCGATTTTCGAAGGATACAATGACGCAACACATTGAAACTGTTTTAGCAAATTTGCGTAACGATCAAGATCTATTCACGTCACTTTTGGCAAGCTACCCAAAGCGAATTCAGGCGTCTTGGAAGCTAATGGCGGGAACACCAAGTTTTAATTGTTTCTGATTAAATGCAGGATTAAATTCTCTTTTGTAAGGTATGTTTAGTTTTACTGTACCTAATGGTTTAGGGCGTGGGTGGGGTGCTAAGGTTTATTGGGGTCCCGTACGTTATCGAACCCAGTCATAATTTTAAAGACCTGGATTACATCACTCCTTAGCCTCCTAGTCTCGAGTGTAGTCAACTCCTTAAGCCTATCCTCGTACGACTCGACCAAAGCGACGGAATCATCATAGTTGCTCGTCTTGAACTTTCTCGATTTTGTCTATCTTTTCGCATATGCGGATTCCAAAATTGGATCGTGTACTCCAAATGGGGTCTACTAACTAGTGATTTATAAAGAGGAACAATAATATCGCGCGATCTGTACTCAAAATTCCGAGCTATAAAACCTAGCACTTTGTTGTTTTTATGACTGCTGCTGTACTTTGTTTTGCCACTTTTAAATCACCAGTTACGATAACTCCTAAATCTTTTTCCTGCCTTACGCTTGCCAACTCTTTCCCTGACATACTATACACAAAATTACGGTTACGCGAACTGTATGTAAAATTTTGCATTATCGACGTTAAATCTCATTTGCCATGTGACTGACCAATCAACGATTTTATTCAGATCTTCCTGGATTTTACCTCTATCTTCGTCATGATTGCCTACCACTACCACCCAACTTCGTACTCAACTTCGTGTCATCCGCAAACTTTGAAACTGTACTGACTAGGCCGACATCTAAATCGTTAATATATACAACAAAAAGCAAGGGACCCAATACAGAACCCTGAGAAAACGCCGCTCGCTACATTAGCTCAAGACGACTCCGCTCCATCAACGACCACCCTCTGTTTCGTACCCCGCAACGTTTTTTTAAAGCAAATTTATAAATGCATTTTTGGGGGGGTTTACTGCCTATTTTGAATGTTTATTTTGCCTGCCTTTTTAAGGGCTTTAGTGCTTAAACATTCGGCCTGTAGTAATAAGGTGTCCCAAAATGGGCCGAGCTCAACAATGAATATTTTTGAAGCCCACTTATGTATATTGAAGTTTTACTGTGTACCTTGAATAACTAGATGTACATACATACATACATACATACATACACACACACAAAATTATATATACACATGAAAATATCGTATTAATACAAAAGAAATTACATATTTAGAAGGGCTACGTCATGGCTATTGTGGCAACACCGCTTTCCGTCGATCAGCAAAGTTTAGCGACATTGCGTCTGGGTAGTAGTTGGATGGGAGACTAACCCGTGGTTTGGGTTCCTCGTAAAACTGTACGTCCCCTCCGTCATATGACCTTTGTCGTTACGAAAGGAGTTAAACAATCCACAAAAACACATTATTTAGAACTTCCATCATTCGTAAATGTGTTGCTGAAACCCTCCTAAGTTCTCCCTTAATGCGTATACCAAATTTGGTGCAGATTACCCTGGCCGTTCAAGTGTGTATAAACGAACAGACATCATCATCAACCTCCTCTATCTATCTATATCTATCTATATCTATCTATATCTATCTACATATATATATAAATCTTATAGTATTGCTCAGTACTCAGGAGCCCATACACAAAACGAGATATTGCAAACATAAAAGTCATACAAAGAACTTTTACGTCTATGACAGAGGAAACGAAAGATGGAAGACTACTGATCTCGACTACAATCCCTGAAACTATTTTCTGGAAAGACGCGAGCGCTACACAATAATAGACGTATGGAAAATACTCTAGGGTTGTGTCCCTAACCTTAGGAATGAGAGAGAAACACGTTGAAATGAGAAAAGCGGCAGATTCTGCACTGACCCAACTGCGGTGAAAATGAGGATGGAAAATACCTTCAGAATATGAGACCCGAAACTCTCTAATGTCATGCCCAAAGAACTGAGGAACCTTTCGCACACTAACCTGAATAATTTCAAGGACCAGCTGGACAGGTTCTTGCGCAAACTCCCTGACCAGCCATGGCTCTTGCGAGGGCAAGAAGGAAGCGGAGATCAGTTCCCTCCTCCACTAAATCCTGCAAATGATCCGGGATGCTGCAGAGGGGTCGACCGCAGGTCGATCTTGAAACATCGTTCGAAATCATTATAAGATATATATATATATTTATATATATATATATATATATATATATATTACACATTAATCGAAATTAGTTTTGAAGTAAAACAGTGTGACGTTGATATCGAAATATTGGAGGTACCTGAATTTTACAGTGTGTATACTGTATAGTGTATACAATGAAATGTTATGCAGTTAAAAAAATAGATTGAAGTGTGTATATATCAAACTACTTCTAGTAACTTTGTTACTAGAAGTAATATTTGACATGAATTTTATTTCCTTCACCTAACCTAAAAGTTTTTTTTTTTTAATCATCATCAAATGCGCTACATAAGGACCGATGCACGACCATTGGCAACTTTACCTAATGATGAAAATAAAGTGCCCTCAGCATTTACGGTAAAATGTATTTCCTGAAAAGTGTAGTAGTTCTCTGTATTTACTGAGTAATGAATTTGCAATTAGGACTCTATTTCAATTCCATTTCGATACGTAAATGTACTATTTAAATTGCTATTCCAAATTGCCAGGTCACTCTCTTTTTAATAATAAGAGGTTGGTTCAACGACATTTCATTATTCTCTCTCTCTCTCTCTCTCTCTCTCTCTCTCTCTCTCTCTCTCTCTCTCTCTCTCTCTCTCTCTCTGACCAGTGCGCGACCAGGTGGCTCCCCACCTGGCTACAGTCTTCAACAAATCGTTGGTGATGGGCCAGGTGCCTGGTGACTGGAGGGAGGCCAACGTGACCCCTATCTTTAAGAAAGGGGATCACGAAAGTCCAGGGAACTATCGTCCTATTAGTCTCACTTCAGTTGTAGGTAAATTATTAGAAAGGATAATAGCTGATAGAATCGTTGACCATTTGGATTCCTACAAGCTGCTTGGGGACTCCCAACATGGGTTTAGACGGCATAGGTCGTGTCTCACCAACTTGCTCGAGTTTTTCCACGTCATGTTGAGTGAGTACGATAAGAGTAGGGCGATTGATATACTTTATCTCGACTTTCAGAAAGCCTTTGATAAGGTACCTCACCGCCGGCTAATGGCGAAAGTGCGCGCGCTGGGTATCGGTGGGGAAATAGGTAGGTGGATTGAAAACTGGCTGAGGAATAGGCGGCAGAGGGTGGTAATTAAAGGGGCTAGTTCGGGTTGGGCCTCGGTCACTAGTGGGGTTCCTCAGGGTTCCGTTTTGGGGCCGCTGTTGTTTACCATTTACATAAATGATATCGACGGTGGCATCGTCAGTCGGATCGCCAAATTCGCTGATGACACCAAGCTTGGGGCCAATGTTGGGACGCCCGAAGCGTTCGAGGAACTGCGTGCGGACCTAGGTAGGATAGGAGAGTGGTCCGAAAAATGGCAAATGCCGTTTAACTTGGGTAAATGCAAAGTGATGCACATTGGCTACGCCAATCCCAAGTCGGACTACTCGATGTTGGGCAGTAATATCGAGGTGACTGATTTAGAAAAGGACTTGGGTGTGCTAATTAGCAGCGACCTTAAGTTTACGAAACAGTGTGTAGAGGTGGAAAAGAAAGCCCAGAAACTATTGGGTTATATCAGGAGGCAATTTCAGTTTCGGAACAAGGAGATTGTGCTCTCACTGTACAATTCCCTTGTTCGGCCGTACCTGGAGTATGCTGTGCAGTTCTGGTCGCCCACCCTCAGGAAAGATATTGAGAGGCTGGAGCGAGTGCAGGCGAGGGCCACAAAGTTAATCCCTTCCGTTAGGCATATGGGCTACAATCGACAGTTACGCGCCCTGAACTTGTTTTCGCTTGAAACTCGGAGGCTGCGCGGTCAACTGATCGAGGTTTTCAAGCTCTTACGAGGGTTCAACGATGTCGATTTAGAAGTATGTTTAGTTTAAATGATAACGCAACTCGCAACAATGGTTGGAAGTTGGATTTGAAACGGTTTAGGACTAGTGTGTGTGGGAATTACTTTACGTATAAGATCTGTGACACATGGAACAGGTTACCTTCGGAAGTTGTGAACAGTTCCTCTGTGGATCAGTTCAAGAAAAGGTTAGACGAAATCTTGCACACTATTTGAGTGTGTAAAGACATTTAGGACCTCAGTCTGCGGAAATTTCTTTTCCTATAAAGTAGTTAATATCTGGAACCAACTTCCCTCAGAGGTTGTTTCCAGTCAAAGTGTAAATCTGTTTAAAAATAGGCTAGACAAAGTACTGAACACACTCATAGTTTAAGATTAAAACCTCAGAAAACTCTGCAGGAGTTCGCTTGCTCGGTGTCTCTGTGAGCAAGCTAAATATAGAGCTATTTATATATTCTCCACTTTCCTGTAAAATTTCCTTGGCTACTTTTCCAGGGTCAAGGTATTTTCTTCAACCTTTTTCCGTACCTGCCTCTGGCAGGGAGGGAGCGGAGGGTGGGGAGAGAGCCTTCTACTTTTCTATCCAGTTTTCTACTACTGCTAGGATAATTGAAAGAAAAATAAACTTTTACAAAATTTTCCCTGGCTCCCGTTGCCATTGGTACCTCCTCGGTATGGGCCGCAAGGCCTTTTGAGGTACTTCTTTTCCTTGTAACTCTCTCTCTCAACACAGACAATATTAACGTAGCCAAAATATCAAAACCATTAAGACGACCCGATCGCCTTGTCATCTGAGCAAGCAGTGTCACGAGAGTGTCAAGTCGGTAAAATCGGTAAAACACACACCACTGACCTCTTCAGTCTCGGCGGGACTGAAGTGTCTGGTTACAAGGTATAAAATATCGGCGGAGTAGGTATCCGCAGTAAACAAGTTTATAAAAGATTTAAATTTTAAAACAATACAAAAAATAGCGAAAGAAAAAAAAAGTTACTTAAAAATCCAAAATAAACCTTCACAGATGGATTTTCAAGCTGAAAATTTAATGAAGTAAGCGACCATATGAAAAAATATAGACGCTCACAATGTTTACAGGACCATTAGGGTAACTCCCAGCGAACTAAAAAGAAAGAAAACTGAAAAAAACTTCATAGATTTGATGCTGGTGACGTCATCAAAACTTGTGTGTTGAATTTTACAAGAACCCATGTATACTATATATTTATTTTGAAATATACTGATAAAATTTGTTGTTATATTTGGTACACACATTACGTAAACATTTTGAACTGATGTTTTTTTTTTTTAAACAAATTATATTTGCATCACGACTAATTGCAAACTAAATACATTTTTACCGAGATTATTGGTTAAATTTGATGAGGGGGGAAGGGAAATGTAGGAGGTTAAAGTTATAATCCCTTCTTTTATCATAGAGATTTGTATAGTTTATCATCTGCATAAAAAAATCGAGACATTCAAATGATGATTATGTTTAGCATTGGTAATTTCTGTATCCGGGGATTAATGATAGATCTCCCTAATATCAATTAACGTCAGTAGAATTTCAGCAAAGGTGATTAGATCACATACATACGAGTGTACTTAACTGTATCAAGAACATTAACGAGATTAACAGGAGTATTTTCGTATTCATGTACACTCATTGTACAGTAGACATAAATTAGCTGAATATGGAGGATAATTCTTACCTTGGGGTATACCTTTTACTAGTTTATAAATTTTACTTTAAAATAATGCTTATGTTATATACTCAACTAAATGTTAACGGTTTTCCAAGTAGACATTCCCTAATATGTATTTACTTTTAAATTTAATTTATAATTCATTACTGAAATATCTGCGTAAGTCTGAAATCAAAACTAGCTCAATGACTGCCCTTAAAACCTCTTTTATTGTTACTAGTAATCCATGAATTGCCTAAATTACTTAAGCATTTTTGTGAAACTTCACCTAAATGTCAAGATACTTCTTTATTAAAAGATCTAATAGGGGATGCGATAGATATGAATTTAGTTTTATGAAACTTTGGTACTGGGTATATAGAGGGAAATTCATTACAAGTGTGAGATAATCCCATTTATTTCAATTTTACACGCATGGTATTGTTTTATGGGATTGAAACAAAGTCCAGGAATGAATATATCAGTATTGGAAAATTCTGATTCATCCACGATTTCCTCATAATACCTATCATATAAAGGCAAAATTTCTTTTCACTTTATAAAATGTAGTTATAAAGTTCTCTAAAATATTCCATCCTCTTTAAAATCCCATTTGCATACATACTAAATCTTTCATACTTCGTCCCTTTTCTTTTCTTTTTTCAGATTTTCCCAGATAGTTCCTTAAAATTATTCAAAATTTTAACTTTCTATTCAATGATTTCATTAAAAAAAAAAAAAAAAATTTATTTGAAGGTTTTAAAAATATAGTTATGAATATCTGTTCGAGACATTTATGTATACTAAAGTACCGAGAGTAAGTATTAAACGATATTTTAAGATCACTTATAAGAATGCGGCCATAAACTATAAGATTACCTCGTTACAATGTAATTAGTAAAGTATGCTTTTAAAATTAACAATTTGAGAGGGTTATTTACTATTAATCATAATATATCGGGTGGCGTGGCGTGGGAAAAAAAAAAAGTCCCGTTTGAAGAGCCGCTGTTCATTAATATGATTTGTAGACACTTGAAAATTCTGTAGTTAAATAAGAACGTATCCAAAATAAATTCCATCAAATTTTTATTCAAATAATGATTACAGAGAGAGCTGTCCAAACTGAAGGCTCTAAACACTGACTTTCAGCATTAAAACATCAACTTTCACTGGAACAAACAGATACTAGTAAGACTTGTATGTGATATGACCACTATTTTCCTTAACCACTGTTATCACACGTCGTTTCCATTGGCGAATAGTAGTTTCTGAATTTGACGATGTGGTATTTGTTCCCAACATTCTTCAATGCGATCCTGTAGTTCTGCCAAGTTGTCAAATGGTTCGCGGTAAAAACGCGTCTTGTTTGAAGAACTACTGTTCTGGAAATCTGATAATTAGGGATCTGAAAATTTTACAGTTAAAAAAGAACATATAGAACTAATTTCCATAAAATTTATATTCAAATAATTTAATTATAAACAGATTTACAACTGTTTAAATGATACACTGAAATTTTGCTAATACATGCTGCTTTCAGTTTGAAATGTTACGGAAATGTCGCGTCCAAGATGGTGCACCTTCTCGCAACTTGCTCTTTTCCTCCTCCTGTTGCACTCTCTATCATATCTGGTCCTTCACCAGAACTCGACAGATGCGTGTTATTCATATAGACAATTGAGGGGTTTGAGGGTTGGACAAGAAGACACCTGTTACGTTTCGGCACAAAGCCTCGCTCACACAGAATAACAACACGAGTTAAACACACAATACTTAAATGCAGACAATCTTTTCTAAACCAACTGGACGAGCGTTCATTCATTTGGATATGTTCTTATTTAACTGAAAAAATTTCAGATGTCTACTAATCATATTAACGGAACAGCGGCGGCTCTTCAAACATGACTAGTTTTTTTTTCGCGCCACCCGACATATTTAAATTCATCATAAATATAAGTAATTCGATAAATCTTTAGCATATAAATATTTAATATTTCTCTTAAATAAAATATGAAAAATTTATAATCAACCTTTCTTAATTACACGTGTTTTCCTACCTCAATTATGTATTTTAAAGTAATTTGAAAACGTAGAAATTAAGTTACGCGAATTTTTTTTTTTTTCAACTGTAATGTCCGATGAAAAATTTTCATGTCGGGACCGCGAATTCTACATGAAAAACTATCAACTGGTTACGTATTATTTGAAATTATTTTTATGAAAAATATTATTTTCAATGGAGGAACTTCAGTACCAAGTCTGAAGGGGTCAGGTGTGTGTGTGTTTTGCCGATCTTCTCGACTTGACATTCACACTGCCTGTGAGAGGACAAGACGATGGGGTCTTCCTCATGCGTTTGTTTTGGCTGTGCTGCTGTTTGTTTTTGTTTTTTGCCAGACTGATGCATTTTTCCCTCTTCAAATTTTTTATTTTTCTTCCCCTTGCAATCGAAATTTTTCGTTATTAATAATATATATATATGATGCAAACCTACAAGGGGAAAAAAATTATTCCAAGTCCTTTCGTGTATTCAGAAGTACACCTCGTCAGGGAATGAAGGAAGAAGGCGAGATGCCCCAAATATATACAGCGGGACGGAAACAAAAAGATTAGCACATAACAGAGTTAATGAGAGGCAGAAGGAATTTTAACAGGATATTGTCAATTTTATACATTCTCGCACTGTTATTGAAATTATTTTTAAAATGGATAAATGCACATTCTAGAATATTCCTTTCAATTATATCTGGGTTTTTAACGAGCGCTTTAGAACTATCCCACTTGATGCTATGATTACATCTATACATATGGTTAAACAATGCATTAGAAATATTTGCTCTTCTACACCCATATTTATGCTGTTTTACCCTAACATCTAACGTTCTATCCGTTTGGCATATATATATATATATATATATATATAATATATATATATACATACATACTTTGCGAGAGTTCGAACGACAGTTCAGGATCGACCTGTGGTCGACCCCTCTGCAGCATCCCGCCTCATTTGTGGGATTTGATGAAGGAGGGAATTGGTGTCTGATCTTCTTCTGCCCTCGTAGCCAGCCACGCATGGCTGATCAGGGACTTTCCACAGTAATCTGTCCAGCTGGTTCTTGAAGTTATTCAGGTCGGTGTGCTGGAGATTCCTTACTTCTCTCGGTAGGGCATTGAAATGCTTTGGGCCTCGTATTCTGAGGGAGTTTTCCATCCTTGTTTTCATAGCCTCCTGTCCCACAGCACTAGGACAGTACAAAATCTACCTCTTTCCTCATTCCAGTTTGTTTCTATTTCATTTCTAAGGTTAGGGACAAAGCCTTCCAGTATTCTCCGTATGTATATTATTGTGTACCGCTCTCGCCTTCTTTCACGAGAGTAAAGTTTCAGAGATTGTAGTCGAGACCAGTAGTCTTCACCTTCTGTTTCCTCTATCTAAAACGTAAAAGTCCTTTGTATAGCTTCAATGTTCGCAATGTATCGTTTTCTGTATGGGCTTGAGTACTGAGCAATACTGAATTATCGGTAGGACTAGACTCTTCCATAATTTGAGCATGATGTTTGCTGTTCTGCTGCGGAAGCTCCTCCAGATGATTCCCATTTTTCTAGTCGTTGTAATTTTGATGATGTAGTGCTCTCTGAATTCTGTATCCGATGATGTTATTACTCCCAGGTCCCTAACTTGTAGATTTGGTGTTCTGTTTGTCTTGCAGAGTTTTGTACCTTTTATTCATTCTGCAGCTCCTTGTTATTAACATAACTTAGAAATTGGAATTTTTCTTCGATGAACTTCATATTATCATCTGCCCACTGGAATAAGGTTTCAATGTCGTTTTTTAATTTTTTTTATGTCACCTTCCTTCAATATTTCTTTACATATCTTTGTGTCATCTGCGAAACATGATACAATACTGTCTATCATAATATCTGCAATCACTGTTATGAACAGCAAGGGAGCTAATACTGTCCTTTGTGGGACACATCTCACGACTTCCGACACTTCCGATTTAACTCCGTTTACTACCACTCTGTGTTCTTTACGTCAAGAAATTAAATATCCATCTTCCTAGCTTTCCAGTAATTCCTGTATTCTTAAGTTTGTGTGCTATGATTCCATGGTCACATTTATCGAAGGCTTTAGTAAAGTCCATAAATATTACTTCTATGTTTTGTCCTCGACACAATGTTTCCAATATTTTCTCATGGTGGTCTAGTAGCTGTGATAGGCATGATCTTCTAGCCCTGAAGCCATGTTGATTTGGGTTGTATAGGTCTTTTTCTTGTAGGTAGTAGGTAGTTTTACCTCTAATTATACGTTCAAAGCACTTTATAAGGTGTGAGGAGAGGGCCGCTGGCCGATAATTCTTGGGCATTGCTCTATTACCGCCTTTAAATAAGGGGGCAATGTTCGCGTTCTTTAAGGGGGGTGGAATTTGTCCTGTGTGAACTCGAAGTCCATTAATAGGTTTGTGCCGGAATTTGTTCTTGGTTGATTTGTATCTACGTCGAAAAATTCGTCTGGGTTTTCCACTTCCATATCGGACTTAGGGGTGCTAAACACAGAGTTAAATTGTTCCCTAAGCAGTTTGCTTATTTTTTTCGGGGCATTTGTGTATTTGGCCTCCCCGTCTATGAACGGACCAATACTCTCTTTACACTGCATTTTCCTTTTCGCAAACGTGTAGAAGTATTTTGGGTTATTTTTTTTTTTCTGCTACCTTGTTTTCCTCCTCGTTTGTCTTATGTATGAATGTTTGCTTTAGGTCCATTTCTATTTCGCCTGTTTTCCTATCTAGTTTGAGTCTCTCTGCATCAGTGGAGATGTTTTACGTTTGTTTTCGTTGCCTGAATAGTGTCCCGATTTTCATCTCGAGCTTGCTATGTTTTCTTTCCTCTCTCTGGAATATGTTTCAGTATTACAGGTCTGGTTTCAGTCTCTCTTATACACAGTATTTCTTGGCGAGTCTTCTCGTGAAGTAGCAATTCCCAATTTACTTCCTTTAAATCTTTATTTACGTTTTCCCAATTTACTTTCTTTGAATTTATGTTTAGCCTTCAAATATTCATTGACTCTTTAGGATGCGTTTTCGGACCTCTGGGTGCTAACTTCAATTGTCCAGTATATCGGTGAGGTTATGGTCGGAGAACTTTGTGTGCTTTACTTTTTTTTATTATCTCGTTGTTATTTGGCAAGATTAAATCCAAAACGTTCTCTTTTCTTGTGGCTTCACAGATTTTCTGGGTAAGGACGTAATGTTTCGTAATATCTAATAGCATTGTTGCTTGGGTTTTATCTTTTGTAATGTTGCCATGAAACTTCTCGACATATATAACTTCGTCATTTTACTTCCATGTTATGAATGGGAAATTAAAATCTCCACAAATTAGAATGTGTGTTGCTAGAGTTTCAAGTAATTTTAATGTTCTCTATTTCATTTGTAGCAAATTGGAATTAACTTTTTGTAGTGTTTGGTGGTCTGTAGATGTTCATAATGGTTAGGTTCAGTTCTTTTACTTCTATTATAATAACTTCGACTGTGCTGTTTGATTTGTTTACCTTCACTTCACATGTTTGTTTTTCACGTAGATGCAACACCCTCCCCCTCGTCTAGCCACTCTATCTGCTCTGTGTATGTTGTAGTCCAGCAATGCTATTTCAGTATCCTCGATGCAGTCTTCACAGCCTTTTTCGCATTTATGCAAGTGTGTTTCCGTTAGGCATATGATATCTATGCTGGCTTCGGTAGCTAAATTCTGTAAGCATTGTAATTTGTAGCCTGCATGGTCCGTGTAGAGGCCTTGAATATTTGTGTATAAAACATTTATCGGGTTTCTAATTTCCGTGTTCAGTTTTCCTATATGCTGGTCGTTTCCAGGTCGATGTCGGTTCCTGTTTGGTTATTGGTTGGGCCGCTGCATTTGGGAGAATTCGGTGGGTGGTGTTGGATAGAGGGATGCTGTATGTAATGGTGTGGTAAATATACCTGCGGAGTCCTGTCCTTTCTTGTTAGCAGGGCAAGCTGTGCTTTTATCGTTCTCATTTCCTCTTAAAAAAATTTGTTTCGTTGCTCCTGTTGTTACTTCTAATTCGGATAAGGTCTGTTCCTCCCCGTTCTCTTCTTTGGGTACCCTTTATGTGAAAATATAGGCACTCTATATTTAGGCATTTTCTCTCTGTCAGTGACTGTCTGCACATAGGAGGATGGAAAAAGTGGCAGTTTTGTCCATATCTGCATCTTCCATTCCTCATCATATCGAAGCATTTTTTGGGTGACTCTACCTGTAGTTTGATCCATATATGCACGACCCTGTTTTATAGTATTCGCATATGGCCCGTCGTTTAATCTCCTTACGAGCCCTCTGTCATTCGATTGCTTTCTCCTGTTCTGCCACCACTTCTTCCCTACTCGGTGGTTTTTTTTTTGTCTTCGGCGAGTTTCCATTAGTGTTCCTGGTTTCGCTCTCCCTCTCTTTTGTGTTCCTGTTCTCTCTCTCTCTTTGGCATGGGGTATTTCCTCCTCTGAAGCTACTTTTGCATCTCCCTGTAGCGTGCTTTCCTGTATTGTACAGGGTGTCCCAGAATTAACTATCTTTCAATGAAATCGGACAAATTTAATAAAAACTGACATAATTTTGTGTTTATTACTAAATTATGATACAAAAACAAATAGATTTATAAATCATAAGTCAAAACTTTATTGAGAAGTTTCAACATGTGCACCGTCTGTATCTCTGCAAATTTCAAATCTATCCTCAGCGCTGCGACACACATTTTGAAGCATTTCAGGTGTTATCTCCCGCACTGCCAACTGGATGCGTTCTTTAAGTTCAGCTAAACTATTGATCTTTTGGCGATAAACCTTTGTTTTATGAAACCCCATGCAAAGAAATCCAGGGGTGTCAAATCCGGAGAACGCGGAGGCTAAGGTCGAGGTCCTCCACGTCCAATCCACCGATTCGGAAGGCGTCTGTTGAGGTATTCTCGAACAATTAGAGCATAATGACATGGTGCTCCATCTTGTTGAAACACAACATTATCAAGAATGCCATCATCAAGAAGCTGTGGTTCGAGAAACTGCTGAAGCATATCAAGGTAGACGGTACCTGTTACAGTTGCTTCCGCAAAGAAGAATGGGCCATAAATTTTGGATTTGGTCATTCCAAGCCACACGTTAACTTTTGGAGAGTCTCTTTGCCATTCTATGACTTCAGACGGTCTTTCATTGGACCAGATACGACAGTTGTGTCGATTGACTTTACCACACGTGTGGAAAGTCGCCTCATCACTGAATAAGATGTTATCCAATAAACTTTCATTTTCGATTTGATCCACAATTTCTGCACACCTTGCTGCTCGATTTGGATAATCCTCTTCATTTAGGGCATGCAGTACTTGAATGTGATAAGCCTTTTTCATCAGTGTCGAACGCAAGATTCTATGAACTGTTGTCTTGGATATGTTGAGGCTTCGACCGGCCTCCCTAACCGAAGTTGTTGGTTCATCCTCAAACAATTGTCGTACCTGTTCGGTACTGTTACGTGCTGTCCTTGGGCGTCCTCTTCCCACCTCGTCGTGTACGGATCCAGTTCTTTTAAATTTGTTCACAAGTTCACGAATCGCTTTGTCTGTAGGACCGGTTCTGTGGAATCTTCTTGTAAATTTTTCTCTGATTTCATTACATTGCATTCCTTTGATACGGGATGTTACAACAAAGATGCGTTCTTGTGTATTCATTATTAATAGGGTTCTGAAAGAGAATGAAAATAAAACTATGAAAAACTATGAAAAATTATGAAAATAAAATTATGAAAAAAATTTAGAAATTTATACATTTTTAACACATTAAACATGATAAACATAAATAAAAGTGTGTTTTTAAAAAATTTGTCCGATTTCATTGAAATATAGTTAATTCTGGGACACCCTGTATTGTCCTGCGCTCGTGTTCGGTTGTGTCGGCGTTTCCTGGTTATCTGTCGGTAAACATGTATTGCCCATTTGCATTCCTCTTTGTATTATATTCTTATTTTTTTCAATGCGCTTGATGCACAGGAAGCCATAACAGCCTATGATTTTTTTTTATTTATTCTGTTTACCACTTTCGCGTCTTTTTTACCTAGATTCATGCATTCGTAATGTTTAAAAGTTTTGCACAGAATGCATTTTAAACCCGTGGTCTGGTCCGCTTCATTTTTGCAATCGCAGAGCTGGTGCGCAGCTCATTCCATTAAACATAATCCAGTTCTATTCAGCTTTCTGAATTTATCGCAGTTTACACACTTCCTTTGTTGTTCTTTTCTTCTCACTTCTCAAATTTCGTCTCGAAAACTTGACCTTCCCGTTTTATGGCTCTTCCGAATTTTATATGACCTTCTTCCCTTCTATATGCCTAATGTAAAAATCTCAGGGGCTGTTTTTTTCTTCAATTTATCTTCAAATTAGGTTTCATTTGAAGATAGGGTTTTTTCGTGCTCGCTATGCGCCACCGGTTTTCACTTAAATTATTATCGCGAATTCACTGATGTTTAAGTTCAGTGACGGATTATCATTGAGGCTGAAGCCCCAATCAAAGTGAATCTAGTTAAGTGAGGGTGACTGTATTAATTTCAGTGGGGTTATTTCAGTAACATATCTTTGCTAATGTGGAAATAGCTTTTCGATTGTATCTATGCCTCATGGTCTCAACTGTACTGGTGAACACAGCTTTTCAAAGCTGAAACGGATAAAGGATGAAGCTGGAGCAAAAATGAAACACGAACAGCTGAATATGCTCTCACTGATGTACATAAAATGTGACATTTTGTGGGAGCTGAGTTTCGATGATATAATTCGAGATTTAGCAAACTAGAAAGTTCGAAAGGCAAACTTCTTTGATTAAATATGAATGAGTACACACACTGACAAATTCCCCGTTTTATTTTACGTTTTATATGCCGTAAAGTAAAGTTTCTTTAATACCGTTTTGTTTTAGCAAACGGCAAAATACACTGTGTTAAAGTTCTTTCATGTTTGTTTCTCAATTAACCTAAGCACCGTAGATGTAATTCGTGTAAATGTACTATGTATTGTACATGTACACGTATTGTTAATAAAAATCTATAGAAAAGGGCCCCAAAATAAAATTAGCTTCAGGCCCCAAGTACAGTTAATCCGCCCCTGTGTTTAACACACACACACTGGTATAAGGTGGAATTTACCGCTGAACTTATAAACACGTTCTTTCGATATTACACACACACACACACACACACACACACAGCGGAAACAAAACGTCCGTTCACCACGAGGTAGAAATAATATATATATATATATATATATATATATATATATATATATATATATATATATATATATATATATATATATATATACAGGGTGGGCCGAAAGTCTGGATCCATAGGAAAATATTTATTTTAATACATAAATTACAACAAATGGTAAATACTTAAAATGAATATCAACTTTAACTCGTAAATGCGTATCCGTGATACTGTACAGTAGTTCGTACTCCAGTATAAATACTCAAATACTTTTTTATTTCAGCCCAGAAATGGCTTCGAATCTAACAACAGAAGACCGGGTAGAACTTGTGCTCATGTACGCAAGACAGGGCGCTACACACACAGAAGTTGCTACCGAATTCAATAGAAATCATCCTGATAAGCATTCAGTAACACATGCGACTGTTGGCAAGTTGTTTAAACGTTTCAAAGAAACAGGAAGTGTACATGATCGACGGCGTTCTGGTCGTCCAAAAACTGCAGCTGATGAAAATACCTCTGCAATGGTATGTGAAACTTTAACGAATAGTCCAGTAAAGTCAACAAGAAGATTATTAAATGAAACACGCATCTCGAGAACGTCAATTCGAAGAATTATTAAAAATCATAAATTCCATCCCTAAGTGTCTCGATGTCAGAGGCCGCCAATTTGAGCATTTGTTATAATATGTTGTTTATACTGGAGTACGAACCACTGTACAGTATCACGGATACGCATTTACGAGTTAAAGTTGATATTCATTTTGAATATTTACCATTTGTTGTAATTTATGTATTAAAATAAATATTTTCCTATGGATCCAGACTTTCGGCCCACCCTGTATATATACAGGGTGTCCGAGAATTATCTGTACAATATTTGGCTGTTATTAAAAGTCAACCATGAAGTGTAGAAATTCCAGTGTTGTCCCATTTTACAGAGAATCTCATTACATTTTTTCTGATACCAAGTTTTGACAAGTTTTTTAGAAATTCCAGTGTGTCCGAACATTATCTGTACAATTTCATCTTTTAATAAAATTCTTGATAACACACGTAAAATTCTTAAACAAGATTATTTAGAATCTGTATTTTCAAAAGTTTTTTAATAAAGTAACGTTGTTACAAACATTCGATATGTGCACCATTAGTGATTCGCAAAACATCCAATCGATACTCCAAATGTTGCCATGTACGCTGCAGCATATCCACATCAATTCGCTCAATAGCAGCTGTGATTCTTGCTTTTAAATCATCAATGTCTGTCACCCGCGTACATTTCTAAAAAACTTGTCAAAACTTGGTATCAGAAAAAACTTAATGAGATTCTCTGTAAAATGGGACAACACTGGAATTTCTACACTTCATGGTTGACTTTTAATAACAGCCAAAAATTGTAGAGATAATTCTCGGACACCCTGTATATATAATATATATAATATATATAATATAATATAATATATATAATATAATATATAATATAATATATATATATATATATATGTATGTATGGGGTGTCCCATAAGTCCGGTCTCATAGGAAAATTTATTTTAAATTAAATTTACAAAAGTAATATATCAGAACTAAAACAAATGTTCAAATTGAGGTCTTGTTTTGGCACCAACACACAATGGCTAATATGGAAGCGAGTTCCACTCCTCAGGAAAAGGCGGAAATTGTTCTGTTGCATGCTTCCAGCCTTAGCCAAAGACAGACAGCTGAGGAATTTCACGGTCGTCATTCCAATAAACTACGACCTGGTCAACAGGAAGGACATCAATTTGAACATGTTTTGGATTAAGTAAAGATAAGCACCCCCAACCTTTTTTAGTTAGCTTTATAAGGCTAACTAACGAAAATATCACGACCTAACCTAACCACTTGTCAAGGGCGTACAGTTGACCTAACGATTGGTTAGGTTAAGTCGTGATATTTTCGTTAGTTAGCCTTATAAAGCTAACTAAAAAAGGTTGGGGGTGCTTATCTTTACTTGATCCCATGTTTTGTTCTAATGTATTGCATTTGTAAATTTAATTTAAAATGAGTTTTCCCGAGACCAAACTTATGGCGCGCGCGCACACACGCACACATATATATTATATAATATATATATATATAATATATATTAGTGGGGGCGTTTGTTTTACTTATTTATACAAGTCTTCCTGAATATTTCGTCAAATGACATCATCATTGATGATTCTATTCACTACAACGCTTTTCTCCAACTACCATTACAGAAACTAACCAAATCATTCCTAAGTACATCAACAAACAGAATCATAGTGATAGAGCAACACGAACTCGGATGAATACAAGGACTTGGACAGAACGATGCGAGGTTACTGTTATTTTATGGCTGATTTAAAAAGAGAGGCTCTGAAATCCGATTATTCCAATACATCCATTGTTTACCCGTCATACTCCACACCCCCGACACAGAATATTGCTCTCGAAGAACTGATGGATTTATCCCACTGAGTAAAAACAAAGGCCGTCACACACAAACCAAACAAAGGCCGTCACACACAAACCAAACAAAGGCCGTCACACACAAACCAAACAAAGGCCGTCACACACAAACCAAACAAAGGCCGTCACACACAAACCAAACAAAGGCCGTCACACACAAACCAAACAAAGGCCGTCACACACAAACCAAACAAAGGCCGTCACACACAAACCAAACAAAGGCCGTCACACACAAACCAAACAAAGGCCGTCACACACAAACCAAACAAAGGCCGTCACACACAAACCAAACAAAGGCCGTCACACACAAACCAAACAAAGGCCGTCACACACAAACCAAACAAAGGCCGTCACACACAAACCAAACAAAGGCCGTCACACACAAACCAAACAAAGGCCGTCACACACAAACCAAACAAAGCCGTTATATGTCACACATGCTGAATCGAATGAATAATGGATATAAGTCCTCTCTTCAGTGGATTTACCTTCCAAAGCTATGGCTTCATCATCATCCCTCCCCCTTTAAATAAGCACACCGGACAAAAAATTAGTCACCCCTAATAGCACCGATAGTAGGAAGTTCAAGGTCACACAGAGGGCGCTGATGTAGCATTGGTAAGTGACAAGTAGCGGTGACGTAGCACACAGGATCAGATCTGTTTCGTGAGGTGGTGAAGAACAAAGTGTGTGTTGGATATAGTCTGCAAAATGGGTCGTGAGGCAGACGTTACTCAGTGGCAAAAAGGAGCCATCGTGTTTGGCAGAGCCCACGGACACAAAATGTCTGAAGTAGCCCAATTTGTTGGTGTGTCAACGCGTACTGTCCAGCGAGTTTACAAAGAGTGGTGTAGTTCGCAATCAACTGACAATCGACGGCGTAACTGTGGCCGGAAAACAATTCTCGACAATAGGGGCTGCCGCCATGTTTCTCGTCTAGTAACTGCAAATCGTTTTCAAACCAGAGAACAATTGCTCCAAGAAACCAATGAGGTTCTTCAGCGACCAATTTCCGAACGGACATTGCGACGAGAACTGCATGCGATGGACATCTGGAGCAGGGTACCACGGAAGAGGCCGCTGTTAACAGCAAGTCACAAATTGGCACGTTATAAATGGGCTCAGAGGCACAAAAACTGGACTGCGGCAGATTGGAAACGTGTAATTTGGTCCGATGAGTCCCGTTTTTGTTTGTTCTCCAATGATGGGAGGCGACGAGTACATCGCAGGTCCAATGAAGCCTTTAATCCTGAATGCGTCGAAGGTGTTGTTCAGGCTGGAAACAGAAAGTGAAGCGCAGGAATAGACACCCACGGACTCTGGCGGAACTTCGGGACCGGCTGATGAACGAGTGGCAGCAAATCGATGTTCAGTACATGCACAACCTCGTAGAGTCTCTGCATCGCCGGATTCGTGCGGTTATCAAGGCCAGAGGCGCCGTCACACGTTATTAGGTACATTCTGAGAAGGGTGACTAATTTTTTGTCCGGTGTGCTTATATTACCTTCACTTCAGACCCACGGTAAGCTCGCTCCACAGCTTGCCTTATTATCCAGCGCCCTGGCTTCACCAGTTCATGCTGACGACCACTATTCTTAATCCAGCGGAGCAGTGCCATGAGAGGTTGTTCAAAGATTTCGTGGAAAACAAATTTTTAATTGCGAAAATCAGGCAAAAAAAAAACAATTTTTTGTGTCACAATTTTCTCTCTCGTCATAATAGATTTTTTATTTTCGTCATTAATTGTCGTCGTATCTAAACACCCTTAACGTTTAGTCGAAGCCTCGCCTAAGAATTTTTCCTATAAACGTTGTTCTTTGAAATGTTTCAACGTTCTAATTTTAGTCCGTTTTAATTTCTAGCCTCAAGAAACAATGTTAGAATATACTGTGTGTGTGTGTGTGTGTGTGTGTGTGTGTGTGTGTGTGTACACAGTATATTTTTTTTTTGCCTGCAAACTAAATTGCGCAGGTTGGCTTCTTTGATGAAATGACTTAGTCATATTAGCATCATTCTTTAATTTTTTCACTGTCCTTTCACGAGAAAAGTTTTATATGTTCTGTATTTTTCTTCATGCGAGTTTTTTTTTTGTTTTAATAGAAAAAGTGAAAATAAAAAAAAAATTTATTTCTTGTCTCCACCAAAGTTGTGATACGATAATCCCACTTTTAATTCCGATTTCAACTTGAATAAATTTTAAGTATCAATTATTCGAGAATTACATAGTTTCAGGCAAATCTGTGCCCCGACAGCTTACTCACAAAATAAATATACATTTAGGAAACGTTCATAAGGGTTTATGAAATGTTTTTTTTTTTTTAACGTTCTGTGAATATTCATATGAACGAACATTGTTTGGAAGGGAGTGACAGCAACTTTTAAGAATTTTATTTATTTTAACAGTTTTTGTATTACAAAAATTTGGTTTTACTTTCGCCCGGATTATTCAATCTGACCAATATGCTTACTGTGGAATCCGAACCACGACCCACTACTACTGGTGGTCAGAATTTACAAAGTCCTCACCAGGACTCGATCTCATGACCTCCCGATCAACAGCCCAGCGTCTTAACCACTAGGGTACCAAGGGTATCCATTTATCTACCAACCAATTTTGCTGTATGGAAGGATGAACAGCTGGGTTTGCTGCGCGCCAACTGCTGTCACCGGATACCGAACCCGGGGCCGGTAGATTTGTAGTCAGCGATGCTAACCATTACACCACCGAGGTGCATATTATAATTATTATTGTAATAATTATTATTATAAATAATTATAATAATAATAATAAGAAAGCTTTTAGAAACAGTTATTAGAGATCGTATAGTCGAGCATCTTGAAAGCAATAATCTTATAAAACAAAGTCAGCACGAGTTTCGTAGAAATAAATCTTGTTTAACAAATTTATTGGAATTTTTAAATTTATGATTGTAGTAGAGCAGTAGATATATTTAGATTTTCAAAAAGTGTTTTGACGAAGTTCCGCATAAACGATTGTTAGAAAAACAAAGTTCACGGAATAAATGGTCAAGTTCTTAATTGGATAGATAACTGGTTAACTGGTAGGAAACAAAGGATAGCAATTAATGGGAACGAGTCAGGGTGGGCTAATGTAACAAGCGGTGTTCAGCAAGGGTCCGTTTTGGGATCAGTCCTTTTCATAATATACGTTAACGATCTTGATGCGAATTTAATACCTTTCGTAACCTTTGGTTAGCTTCCGCCCGAATTTTTCATTCTGACGAAGGTCAAGCTTTTCACTCCACCTTAGACCTACAGTTTAACGTGGAATCCGAACCACGCCCCACCAGCAGCTCAGCGTCTTAACCACTAGGCCACCCAGGGTAGGACGAACAACTGGGTTTTGCTGCGCGCCGGCTGCCGTCACCGGGTCTCAATCCATGGGCCGATGGATTCGTAGTCAGCGATGCTACCCACTACACCACCGAGGCGCATAACAAATTCATTTAATTTACTTAATGGAGTAAAATTTCTCAATTTTCCCCGAGATACTAAAATTGTGAGTAAAGCAATTAGTTTACTAAATAAAGAGACTCTACAGAACGATCTTAATTTATTAGTGAGATTTTACAAGTGATAAATGAAATTTAACGTAGATAATTGTAAAGTCACGCATATAGGTTACTACAACAGTAAATATAACTATACCATGGGATATAATATTTTAAATGAAGCCTCTGAGGGAAAAGATTTAGGTGTCATTGTTACGAGAGAGTTAAAGTTCTCAAAACAATGTTCAGTCGCGAGCAGTAAAGCTAATAGAGTAGCGAGTTTTGTTTCTCATAATTTTGAATATAAATCTAAATATATTGTTTTGCCATTATAAGAATATCTTGTTAGGCCCCATTTAAAATATACTGTACAGTTTTCGTCGCCCTCTATGAAGAAGGATATAGAAATGGTAGAAAAGGTTCAGTGCCTTGCAACAGAGCTTATTCCAAACGTTACGTAGTTAAACATGCTAAGATAGGCTCAAAAAGTTACGAGTCAAAAATTTGATCGCATTAAAAACTTTTAGAATTTACGCTCTTTAACGGTACCTTCTACTACGCATTCTAATTTCCATGATAATTTTATCGTGTTAAAACCTTAGCTAGGACAGACATTAACTCCCGGTTTACAGCATAAACTCGACCTTTGTACTGCACTGGGGTAGGTGGGTTCTAAAAGATGGAAATTAGTTTCACGTTAACTAAATACTCGCTGACAATTATCTACTATATGCCAGAACACCCATGGATTTTATACTTATCGCCCGGAATAAATCCATACACTGATTATACAGTGCGGTCGAAAAGTTTCTCCGCAGTCAACCAACACTTTTTAAAAAAAGTGTTTGACAACAAGTGTAGACGAATTGCTCTGTACCTGCAAAATGGTGGAAAACACTTTGAACACATGCTGTAAAATCAAAAGGTTATGTAATAAAATCACTAAATCATGGTTGAATGAAAACATTATAGTTTTTCAATTTCCTACGCGTTTAACATAGCATTGCGGAGGAGACACTTTTCGAACGCACTGTAGAATTTACTTTAAAATATTTACAAACCTTAACATTTCGAAAGAATCAAATCGAACTTTGGATCTTTTCCTTCATGGCACCCGTAATTTCTTCTTTTTAGTTAGTAACAATTTTGACAAAATTAAAACAAACGAAAATATCACGACTTAACCTAATCAATCGTCAAGGGCGTACAGTTGACCTAACCGGGCATTTAGAATGAGACACGAATGTAAAAATTAACCAACTAGTTAGGTTAATTGGGTATACGTATACTTTAGCGTCGGAAATTATTTATACGTTTAATATCAACAAAATGTAGAATCACAGTTTATCGTCGTAAAAATTTTTTTTTTCGCGATATCCTATTTTGGCGTTCCAAATTATTCAACCAACGAAAAATAAACTGCACTCCAACACTTTCAAATTACTTGTTTATGTTAATTAGGTTAATTGAATGCCCGGTTAGGTCAACTGTACGCCCTTCACGACTGATTAGGTTAAGTCGTGATATTTTCGTTAGTTTAAAATTTTGTCAAAATTGTTACTAACTGAAGAGAAGAAATTAGGGGTGCTATAAAGGAAAAAAAAAAATCCCAAACTTTTTCTGTTCTTATAAAGTTTTAAATTAAGTTTTTATTCAGAAGATTAGAAATGGTAATTTTAACTAACGTCGGTCACATTATAAAAAAAAACCATACACAAAAAAAACGTGGGTAGCGGACCTTGATTGAGTTGCAGAAAAACCTATGCGGACTGAAGCGAAAATTAATTGGTGGCCCCTTGTGCCCGAGTTAAACAATCCTTATGTCTTTTACGTTGTTTGACCCTACGAATACTATATTTAATGTCTTCATTCTTCTACAATTATAATTACCAGAGATATTAACTTGTCGCCAAATATAAATAGTTCACAAATAAAACGCAACTCTAGTTTTGAAAAGACTCTCAATCTTTAGTTTATTGCACTATCCATCCATTCATCCATCGTGTTCTGCCTATGAGGCAGGTCCAACTCGTGTCCCGCCAAAGTGTTCTATCCTGAGCTATCCTTTTCATCTCATGATAGCTCCTGCCTGCCTTCAAATCATCCAGCATTGCTTTCCTTTTCCTTCGGCTCGGCCTTCTACCTTCATATCTACCCTCTATCACCAACAATCCTCCTTCTCTCAACACATGTCCGATCCATTTCTTCTGTCTTTCGCTTATCACCTTAATGATTCTTCTTTCCTCCCTCACCTGTTGCAGCACTTCCTCTCATTACACTTTGGTGTTCCTCCAGCTTATCTTTAGCATTCTTCTCCAAATCCACATTTCCAAATTTTCCAGGAGTTTCTTTTCAGTTGTTTTCAGCGTCCATGTTTCTGCTCCATACAGTACCACTCTTCATATCAACCTATGCCTTAACCCTACCTATAAACCAAACACTGTCCATAAGCTTTCAATCAAATCTCGTTAAAATGAGAAAAAACAAATTGTTTAGCTTTACATGTAAACGTCCATGTGACCAATGAAATAAACGAATGTATTCTTACGTATTACTAAGGTGTATTAATTTTATTTATTTCAATGCTTTCCCATACATTTCCTACACATATAATACAGTATTTACTCACCCAAAGAGGCAAACTTTTCCCTCATATTGCGTCAATGAATCTTATTTGCAATTCACACATGTTGACCAATGCAAAATGTTTTCCTCTTTCACAGTTAAATCCCTGAAACACGACATTTTTAAGTATTTTAATCTTTTATTACATTATATTAAAATGTCCAACAGAAACTTCATATTCACGAAAAATAGCTTCAAACTTGCTTCTTCTCGCTTCGTTAGCAAATTGTAGACAGTGTGTGTAGGCTACCGAGTAAACTCTTCAAGTTGAACCTAGTTATATTTTACTCCAAACTCGAACCAACTACGCAATGACCCCTACTCACCTTCATGTTTCTACTATATCGTTGTATTATTGTAATTATTAGTGGTAGAACTGGTTGAAACACACTCCAAACAAAAGAATTTAACTAGATATGGTGACGCGCGAAAACGATCATGCATATATACAGTGGTGGGCACCGTTAACCAAAAAGTTAACTTCGTTAACCGCTAATCCGCTAACCAGAGAGTTAACTTCGTTAACCGTTAATCCGTTAAACATGTAACGGAAGTTACCAATAAACCGTTAACGTTAACTTTTTATTATAAAAAAAATGAAAAACAATATATAAAGGGTGATCCAGAGAAATGGGACCCAAAAGAAACCCCTGTAACTCTTAAAGTATAAGTCCTTTTATAAAATCATACGCATCATTCGAAAGAGGATAGTTACAAGTTTGTACAGGATTGTATAGGTTTTGACAATACAATACAAGACAAGATAAGATAAGATACAAAACAAAATAAAAGTGTTAGTTAAAACTAACCCTTCAAGATGACTGCATGGACTGTGGAACAGCTGCGTTTCATAACTGAGCAATATTATGAGCATGGAAGAAGTGTAGTTTCAGCTCAAAGATCTTTCAAGACAAATTTTCAGATGTCAAAATCACCTTCTAAGAAAGTAATCCGTCGGTGTGTCAGAAGTTTTCCCTAAATGGCAGCATTGGAAAAAGAAAACCAACTGGAAGAGTGCGCACAGCAAGGATAGACGAGATCATTAACAGAACTCATGAAATTGTACAGGATAATCCTAACATAAGCATCAGACGTGCTTCTCAGCTGTTAGGAGTTGGATATGGAACAACACACCGTATATTCAAGCAAAATTTAATGATCTTTCCATATAAAATTCAAACAGTGCAACAACTAAACGATGGAGATTTCGCACGAAGACGACAATTCCGTCAATGGATCCAACAGAAGGTAAATGACACCACCAATTTTCTAGCAACTTTGATTATGTCAGACGAAGCCCATTTTCACTTGAATGGAACTGTAAACAAACAAAATTGTCGTTTCTGGGCAACAGAAAATCCATTGAATATTACCGAAGTCCCGTTGCATAGTCAGCGTGTAACTGTTTGGTGTGGTCTTACTGCATCTCAGATCATAGGGCCGTACTTTTTCGAGGATTCCACCGGAAACACGGTCACTGTAAATGGTGATCGCTACGAAAAAATGTTGACCGATTTCCTTATTCCTAAATTAAGAGATCTTTGTCTAGAAAACCACTGGTTCCAACAAGACGGAGCTACCTGCCATACCACGAGGAACTGCATGGCAGTTTTGCGTCAAACGTTTCCAGGCGAGTTAATCTCAAGATTTGGAGACGTTGAATGGCCCGCAAGGTCTCCGGATTTTTCTCCCTTAGATTATTATCTCTGGGGATATTTAAAGAGTAGGGTCTACAGAAATAACCCAACGACCTTGCAAGAATTGAAGGCCGCCATCACAAATGAGATACAGGCCATACCACCGCACACTCTTGCAAAAGTGATGCAGAACTACAAGCGAGAACACTGGAATGCTTGGCAACTAATGGAGCATATTTGAAAGGAGTCATTTAAAAAAAATAAATATTTCATAATAAACTTGTAACTCTACTCTTTCGAATGATATATAGTTTTATGAAATGAATTAAATATTAAGAAGATTTGGCTTTTTTTTATGGGTCCCATTTATCTGGATCACCCAGTATATAATTTAATTTTCCTCTTCTTCTCGTTCTCCATTTGTCCATGAGATGCATGTTGCCCTTCATGAAAATTAGCATATCAAAGTTTTCATCAGACAGGGATGATCTCTTGGCCCTCAGGATGTCCTTGCCCATAGAGAACAAACGCTCCACTGCAGCACTGGAGGGGATGGCTGTGTTGAACTTGATGAACAAGTCCACCAACACTTGCTCACCCAAGAAGGCAGCATCTGTCAGCAAGTCCTTGGAGTTGGTCTCCAGCCAGGTCTTGACCAAGTTCTGGGCCTTGCCCTTGAGTGACCTGTGGCTTCTGCTGCTCTCTTTTGTCTGGATGACAGCACTGAAGAAGTCATCCTCCTCCTCCTCCTCCTCCTCCTCCTCCTCGTTGTTGCTGCCTCCACTGTTGCTGCCCACTTCGTTGGGCTGCTGCTTCATGGCCTCCTCGACTGTACCTCCATGCTTTTCCTCACCCTGGCGACCTTGGTGTTGTCATACTTGTCCAACCAGATGAGGCGAAACCTGGGATGGAAGGCAGCAGCCAGCTGGCATTCTTCATCCTCCAGGAGGGGCCCAAACCTTTTGTCGATGCCTGCCAAAAGTGATCTTACCTAATCAGTTTTATGGTTCTTGAAATGTATCAAGGAGACTACTAATAAGGTACTCACAGACATATTATAAGTATACATGACTTACTTGACAACGATTATTTTTAAATATTCACTAGCACAAACATGTTGCGCAAGAGACAGACTGCAAATGAAACGAATGTAGTTATTTGTTGTAATTGTTACATATATATTATTGAAAGTGCCTTAAAATGCTCGTGATATTTCTTGAAAGAAGTTGAAACATTCAACTCAAATGGCAAATCTTTCCGCCTGATTTTACAGTCGACCATGTTTTGCTCAAACCAATGCCATAAATAACTACCATATTTGGTAAGACACAAGTTGTGGCGACGGAAACAAATATATCACCTGATTTTGCACTGCGGAAATGGAAATTCGTTCATCACTATTAACAGTGGCGGATTAATTGCGCACCTGCTCAGCACTGAAAATAATAGAAACTTTTAAACGTTTATTTATGAATTTTTTGGGTTAACGGACTTGAGTTAACGGAAGTTAAATGTAACGGAAGTTAATTAGTCCGATAATGATTTTCAAAGTTAACTTAAAAGTTAAATCGTTAACGAAAAAGTTAACTTCGTTAATTAACGATTAACGGTTTGTGCCCAGCTTTGCATATATACATACAGGTATTTGAACAAAACTCCGGAGAAAAAAAAAAAAAAAAGATTTATAGTTTGACCGTCTCCTATAAATATTTGAATCCTAAGGACGTTACTTTCCTATTCGGATCTTAATTCATCGTAAAACGCCAAATCGGAATCTGCTTAACCCTATGACGACCGGTATACGTTTCTTTGACTAAAATGTGTAAGTTTTATTGTTGTTCCAAATTGGATACGTTAATAACTATAGCTACTTAAATGACCCATTTTGGGTTCCTTTTCTGACAACTAAACGATACCTATATAAACATTTAAAGGTATTTGTAGAAACGTTGCGTCATTGCTTGGGCGCAAATCGGTATCGAAAAGTGGGGAGCATTTAGATATCAAAATTAATGGATTTTTAGTACATGTATTTAAAATATCGTAACAAAAATGAAATGATAATATCGCTGTGGATCACGCAAGCAGTACCTAATGAGAACAACAAACTAATAACAAGCAATACAGGGTGTCCATAAGTCCGGCATCATAGGAGAAATTCATATTTTTTCTATTTCTACAAACCATAATTCATATTTTTTTTATGCTCGGGATGCCAATTTCCCGTCCACCATTCTGTTCAGTGACGAGGCTGTTTTTTATGGAAATGGTGAGGTAAAACGACAGAACACCCGCTACTGGTCTCAAAACAACCCTCACTGGTATACCTTTTCAAAGGAACAAGGTGCATCTCGGGTGATGGTATGGCGTGGCATTTGGAAGGATCGCATCATAGGCCCCCTCTTTTTCGATGAACATGTCACTGGAGGCACCTACCTACGTACGCTCAAGGAAGAAGCATTTCCCAGTGTCTTGAACGAAGAAAGAAATTTCCCAACATGGTTCCAGCAAGACGGCGCTCCTGCTCATTACAGCACCCAAGTAAGGGAATACCTGTACCAACAATTCCCTGGTCATTGGATAGGACGTCGAGGGCCTGTAGAATGGCCAGCTAGAAGCCCGGATCTTACGCCACTAGATTTTTATCTCTGGGGCCACTTGAAAGCGCTGGTATACGCAGAGAAAATTAGGAGTGTTGAACATTTGTGGCAGCGCATTATTCGGGCATGTAACACCATTACTCCTGACATCATTCACCGTGTGCTTGCTGACTGGGTATCACGTCTGAATTTGTGTATTGAAAACAATGGTGGACATATTGAGCACGTTCTGTAAATAAAAGCTTTTGTTTTGCCTTTTTTTATTATTTTTCCTATGATGCCGGACTTATGAGACACCCTGTATTATTGCTTGCTCATTATTAGTTTCTTGAGACTCGCTTGGGACGTCCACTCTCATGATTGGTGGCCATAAGCGCGCGGAAATTGAAATACTCGTCGCGGAAACCGTCTCGAAAATAAACACCGCATACGGGTCATGGGTCTCAATGGGATATAATAAATAATAATAAATAATAATAAATAATAATTATTCGTGTATTACAATTCCTCTTATTACTTTGGAATACCGTTGGCGTTAACGTACTAAGAGTTCCTAATAGTTCCCAAATAATGGGGAGTGCAATTGGTACTTTGTCCCCCGGCCTTCAAGAAGTGGAGGTACATGTATGTACCCCGCGTCCCATAGGGATTTTCACCCATGCATCATTGTACAATTTATATTATTACTTCCGATGAGACAAATATGTCCCTTAGTCCTCAAAGAGTTAAAGTCTGAATCCAATTCCAGTTTTTGATCCGTCGAGGGAACGTATACAAAGATATCGAAATTGGAATTCCTGAGCTAAACTATTCTTAAAAAAAAAAATCAGAAAAATAAGCCTTGCGTGAAAGAATTTACCATTTCAGTAGCATACGTAGAGACATTTTATGTATCGTAAACGGCTGATTAACTGATTAAACGAATGAACTCTTCATGTTTACAATAACCTTAGGGGTAAAACCCATTTGTCACTCTGTACCAACTTTCCTCATTGTTCATTCAAGTCACAAATGGATTATCGGTCATCACAATGCAATTTTGCTTGTAATTCTCTTGCACTCGGAAGGAAATGAACGCATTTCAGATTAAAATATTTTAGTCACCAAACAAACCACGATTAGAGTTTTGAGTTTCATTTAGACTTGCAAAATGATTATGGCTCCAAACGATGGCCCCGAACATTTATTATAGACGTTTCGACCCAGGGAAACGTTTTACAACTTTAAAGGAAACTAAGATCTAGTTTTCAGCCTTCTAAAGTTTCTTAGTAAAGGTTCCAAGTTGTTGGAAGATATGTGAAACCTTTCACTGATGATGACCCTCGCTCCAAGTCGAAATGTTTGTAGTCATCGTCTTTGGTCTCCTTGTTCCTTATATATATATATTTTGTGAAGTATTTCTTTTCCATAGCTTCTTTTTCTCTCACACAAAAAAGGTATGAATAATTTTTGTTTTAGCCCATTCATTCAAAGTTGGACCCCATAATGTTCCACCGTAAATGATAATAAATATTGTACTAATAGGCAACTTTCCTAAAACTGTTTCCATATGTTTATATACGTTTAGTTTAGTTTTCATAAAAAAAAAACCAAAATGTGTGAAATGTAAGCGACGAGTTACTCAAATATTTACAGTAGTTTATAATAACTCCTACCTATATAATTTTTTTTCGTCAACGAAAGGTCTAAATTAGTTATTTCAAGTCTTAGATAGTTTTGTTCACAAAACAATTCGTACAAATTGAAGATACGACTGAAATAAATAGAACATTTTTTTTTTTTCAAACGAATTTTACAGTCTGTCATTTTCTACTCAAATATCTCTCCTCAAAAGGGAGGAAGATGGCTTTGCTTAAATGAGGATTTAAGTCACAATGAGTCGCTTATAAAATGGAAAATGACATTTCAGTTTCTGGGGACTTACGATGGAATAAGTACGAATATTTGCAAATTTCATTTAAGAGCAGAAGCGAACTTCGTCCAATAATGATTTAAAAGCAATAAATTGATATGATTTTTGTGAAATTATAAAAATCAATTTCCTTCGAATTAAAAATGAGGAAAATGTTTTTATGAGATCCACAAACGTTATAGGAGATTTTTTAGGTATAAATTAGAGAGTTCTGAATCTAAAATTAGTACTTTTAAATGTATAATGATCTTACAAAGCAGTGATTTCTTACATAAATGATATAAAACGATATACGCGAGTCCATCACAGACAGTATCCATGATGATGATGATGATTAATAATAATAATAAATAATAATTCATGTAATAAATTAACTACGCAAAAAATTTCGTATGACGTTGCACCATACTGATAACGACACACACATACACATACATACACACACACACACACACGTGTATATATAACGATGCAAACCCACAAGGATAAAGAAAAAATTATTCCAAGGCCTTTTCATGTATTCAGCAATACATCACCTCATTCCCTGAGAGATGTATTGCTGAATACAAGAAAGGCCTCGGAATAATTTTTAATTTTCCTTGTGGGTGCATCATTCATTCATTTCACGTGTTTAGGTGTGAAATTCATCCCATATTATATATATATATATATATACACACACACACCTTGGTTTTGCTTCCGCTCGAATTATTCATTCTGACGAAGGTCAAGTTTTTCACTCCACCTTAGACCTACATTTTAACGTGGAATTCGACCCACGACCCACCACGGGTAGTCAAAGAAATTACCAAATCCTCGCCCGGACTCGATCTCACGACCTCGCTATCAGCAGCAGCCCAGCATCTTAATTACTAGGCCACCCAAAATACCCATTGATCTACCAACCTATTTTTTCTGAAAGGATGAACAATTGGGTAAGTTGGGCTTTCGCGGAAAATCGAATCCGGAACCGGCGGATTCGTAGTGAACGATGCTAACCACTACACTACCGAGGCGCATATATATAATTTTAACTCTTTTCGCTGCTCTTGCCACCGTAGCCCGATTTGCGTAATTAAATCTGGTAGAATATACACTATGAGCGCAAAGTTTTAGATTGAATTTGAAATTAATACGAAAGAAAGTAGAGTTTCCAAACCAAGAGCATCAAAACCTTTAAAGACCAACACGTTAGTTGGTTGGTTTGCTCATTGTATCAGTTGCTCGGAGACACTAGCACCGGACCTACAAAATAAAATAAAATAAAAATTGATTTAAATTGATTGAGATTCATTTAAAAAAGTATCACGAAAATACATATGAAAGTAATTAACTCATAAGAGAAACGTTGCACTGTTAAAATTTTATTTCAAGATGCACCAAGGCCAGCCGCACACAGGATCGTCTTGCGACTGACGACTCGGGTCGTGACGACTGGAGTCGCGTGTGATTTTACATCGATAAAATCGCGATGCGGTCGCTGCAGTGTGGGGTAGTCCCATTCTGTCAAGGTAAAAAAAACGCGCGACTCGAGTCGTCAGTCGTTAGTCGCAAGACGATCCTATGCGCGGCTGGCCTAAAGCTTAAAAGGGTGCAATAAGAGCTTTGAGGTGTACTGTGAGAAGTACTGTGAAAAGGTTGGTTGACGGGATTGTAAATGTTTAACCTCCTTCGCAATATCTAAGGAGAGGATCTATAACTAAGTGTGATTCGAACCACGGGCCGCTATATAATCTGGATGCGAAGGATGGGCTCCCATCCAACTACTCTCATGACCCAATGTCGCTTAATTTCGCTGATCGACAGGAAGCGATGTTACGACATTGGACACGGCGTTGCCCGTTCTGAGAGAAAGTAGGCGTTAGTTGTTTGAGTAAAATTTATCATCCGACATCTTTCATTATCCCGATAGTATGGAAGTCGCAAGATAGTCAACTGAGCCTGAAGATCTGTTAGGTGTGGCGGAAGTCGAACCCGGTACCTTCGCGTTCCGAATCTAATCGCTAACGAAACTCGTTTTGGGGGCTCTAGAAAATGAAAAAGACATTGAACGTAAAATTGATCAATGTTACTGGGAAATGTTTTAGTTACTAGAAAGAGTATTCAGGCAATCATAACTACACATACTGTAGGCCCTATATCTTTTATCTAATAACCCATTTCCTGTTCTTCATGCTGTGAGTACGATGCTTGAACTCGGGACCAAATACATTCAAATCTCTCTCTCTCTCTCTCTCTCTCTCACACACACACACACACACACACACACACACACACACACACACGTATAAAGATCATCACTGGGAATAGGATAGCGCCCCCAACCTCAGATATTTAGTATTACCTTTCATGACAAGGTGGGTGTGATGAGGGGTATACGTATACCTCTAGTGGCACGTCAGGGAAACCAACGTCTCCATTTACACACCTCACAAACCACTTCTATTTCTGTATTTCGTCAACTATTGTAAGATTTATATCAACACGTTTATCCACACATTTACTAATTACATCTCGCACCTACGCAGTCACTATTATAAACTTTTTTCATCCTTACTCATTCTCTCCACGTGACCATACCAACGTAGTATACTATTCCTCTGTTCTCATCTCCAAATACTTCTTCACTTCACATCTTTCTCGAATATTCCCATTACCTCAACTGTTCTCACTTCTGAAAATAAACTATCATGCCAACCAAGCGTCTCGCATCAGTGTTGACGCCAATATATCTTCATGAAAACTTCTTGAAGTATTTAACACTGCTTCACTCTACTTTCAGCTTCCACTGTACTTTTAACATCTTTTGTCAATAAAAAACCCAAGATGAAGAGTAAATATAAATAGTACAATTAGGCGACTGTATGTTCTATATTATAGCTATTATAATAGTAAAAAACTGTGATTGTAATATTTATTTTCATCAGCGAATGTACTATTTTCATTCATTTATTGATTCATAAATTCTTTCATAACCGCGAAATCTCCTCTATTTACCACATTATTACACGTTCATTTTCCTTCTCTTTCAGTGATAAAAACCTTACTCCTATTTACATTCATTTTCAATGTTCTCACTTCACAATCGTCAACAAAATTTTTTGATATTCTTAATTCATTCTCTGATTCACCCAGAAGTACTACATCATCAGCATATATCAAATGCGACAGATGATAACGCATTCCGCTCGAAATTCAGGTTTACTCTTCTTTCTAGCATTTTTTTTCATCTCGCCCATTATGCTATGTACAATAAATTTTAGGGTGACAATAAAAATCGAAAGTTGGAGTTTTTTATTGGCCATTTGTTCAATGCTGCTACTACATGAGTAAACAATGTACTGTAAATATTAGGTCATTCAGATAATATTTAAGGGTGTCTCAAGTGAGGTAAATAATTCTCCTTATAACACAAATTAATTGTTCATTACCTAGTAAAAATAAATTAATATTTTTTTAATTAATGTAAATAAACGTTAGTTTTAGTTCATAAAGTTTAAGTGCAGGCTTACTCCAATCGTAATAAGTAATTAAAAAAAATATTAATGAATAAGGAGAATTATTTACCTCACTTGAGACACCCTTAAATATTATCTGAATGATCTAATATTTACAGTACATTGTTTTCTCATGTAGTAGCAGCATTGAGCAAATGGCCAATAAAAAACTCCAACTTTCGATTTTTATTGTCACCCTAAATTGTACATACACATTAAACAGCCATGGTGACACCACACAGCCCTGTCGTATTTTAACATTAATACTAAACCAGTCTCTCAACTTACCCTAAATTCTTACACATACAGGTACGGCTATTCGCATAAAAACTTTTCATTGCATTTAACTTACCACTGACACCATACATTCTAAGCACGTTCGAGTATCGTGCGCTTTCTCGAAATCCAGAAAAGTCATATGCCGCCTCCTCTGATCACAGATTCTCAGCGAGGTATCTTACGAACATTTGATCAACACATCCTCTGCTTTCTCTAAAGCCGCGTTGTTCATCTCTAATCAAAGGGGATCTGTAATCCTTGTTACTATCTATCAACGCTTTCGTATACTTAAAAGACTTGTACATCTGTACTCTTACTTGTTTTACCTTTATTTTATACACTGGTACAATTATAGTTCTCGTCCAATCACCGGACATACATCCGCTTTCCGATGCTTTTTAACCTATCTTCGACAATCATTCTACCTCCACATTTAGTCATTTCCCTAAACACCACATCAATTCCACTCCATGGTATAGACTCCTTACGTACGCCAACAAAATCTACTGCTTTTTGGTATGCAAGGTCAAAATGAGAGCCAGTAAATTCCCTGTTAATGTTCATGCAGTCACCAATTTCAAACCTCATACTGAGAGCAACCTTTCCTTAAACTATTTTCACATGAATAGAAAAAAACAAACTGTTTAAAATTTCCATGCATAGACGGAACTTTGCTGCTTAGTGTATGTCGTCACTTGTTCGGAGATGCGACACTGCTTTTATTTCTGTGGTGTTTGCATAATTTTTCAATTCGGAATCTTCCCTGAGCAATTGCGTATTCCTTGTCGTTCAATAAAACACCATAGCCACACATTCACTATTTCAGAGCCCCTCTGCTTGACATAGGATTAAGAGGTGACAAGTACCCTCAAATTAAGTCAGCGAGTCCCATAAAACAATAATGCAAGGCCATTTTTGCTACGCTTCAACTATATATATATATATATATATATATATATATATATATATATATATATATATATATATATATATATATATATATAAAATATTATATCCTCTTTATTTAACGGTTTCTGAGCGATATCTCGCTTTCTTTACTTCATAGTACCCTACATTACTCCCATTTTTTTTTTTATATAGTACGGTCTAAACACTACTTCGCGGTAATATACTGTATAGAACGATATGTCGCGAAAACTATTTCGCAGTAATTCTCGGTCCCAATCGCGAAATAACGAGGGTCTACTATTATATATATATATATATATATATATATATGCGCCTCGGTGGTGTAGTGGTTAGCGTCGCTGACTACGAATCCATCGGCCCCGGGTTCGAGACCCGACGGCAGCCGGCGCGCAGCAAAACCCAGCTATTCATCCTTCTACACAATAAAGAAAGTGGTTGGTAGATAAGTGGGTACCCTAGGTGGCCTAGTGGTTAAGGCGATGGGCTGCTGATGGGGCGTGGTTCGGATTCCACGTTAAACTGTAGGTCTAAGGTGGAGTGAAAAGCTTGACCTTCGTCAGAATGAACAATTCGGGCGGAAGCTAACCAAAGGTTATATATATTCACGAGGGCCACTCAATATATTTTGCCCCCACCTTTTTTTTCGTTCCAAGTTTCCTTTAAGTTCCAGAAATTTTGTACTCAAGTAGTTACATACCTTTTTTACAAGTTTTTATTTTTCCACATAGTCTCCATCCTTTTCTACGGCTTTTCTCCACCTCGAAACAAGGGCCTTTATTCCTTGCTGATAAAAGTCCGCTGGGTTCCGCTGGAGCCACCTCTTAACCTCCTCAACAACCTCATCATCATTCTGAAACTTTCTTCCACGAACAGCATCCTTCATTGGCCCAAACAAATGGAAGTCTGAAGGTACCAGATCCGGGCTGTATGGAGGGTGGAATAACACAGTCAAGCGCATTTTTGTGATGGCCTCTCTTGTTTGCAAACTGTCGTGTGGTCTTCCGTTATCGTGCAAAAGGACGTCTTCCAGTTTTCTCTCCGGTCGAACTCGCTTCATACGTCTCTGGAGTCTCTGTAGGGCAGCAATATATGGCTCAGAGTTCATTATTAGTCCTTTCTTCATAATGTCCACCAGAATTACCCCTTTCATGTTCCAGAAGATGATGGCCATAACCTTTCCTGCAGAGGGAGCCATTTTGAACTTTTTCTTGCGTGGATAGTCTGCGTGATGCCACTCCATGGATTGGCGTTTTGTTTCAGCTTCAAAGTGGTGTACCCAAGTCTCATCCCCAGTCAAAATTCGTGAAAGGAAGTCATCCCCTTCTGTCTCGTATCGAACCAACGACTCGGAAGCAATTTCTTTTCTTCGGGCTTTGTAATCTTCAGTCAGTTCGCGAGGAACAAACAGTGAATGCACTTTTGAGTATCCCAGTTGCTGAATTATCGTATTCACACTTCCTTCACTAATTCCTAGCTCCAGTGATAGCTTCTTGTATGCGAGGCGCCGATTTGATCGAATGATGCTGTTAGCACGTTGGACAGCGAGAGATTTCACAGCCGATGCCGGGCGACCGCTGTGTGGCTCATCATCGAGGCTGGCTCTCCCTCTCTCCGATGATCTCTCACGTTTAGACCAGCGTCCAACTATGCTTCGATCAACAACAGCATATCCGTAAACGTTTTGTAAACGATTGTGAATATTTCCAAATGTTTCCTCCTCTGCGTTAAGAATTCGATAACAGCTCTGTTTATGACGCACATCACTGTCAGACGCCATTTTCGAAACGGCGTTAACCATCGGTTTCATACAAGGGCGTTTAAAAGCGGTTTTATACAAGGAGGGGAGGTTCAAACTGGAAAAATCCGGTTATGTGAAGCACAAAGTTCAAACTTACGGCCCAAAAGACATTTCAGCCCCATGGCCTATTATTTAGCGCTAGTATTATATATATATATATATGTATATGTATATATATATATATATATATATATATATATATATATATATATATATATATATATATAAAAGCATGTATAGAATTTTAACAAGATGAAGAAAGGTTGACCTTCGCAAGAATGAACGATATAGGCAAAACCAAAGACACACACACACACACACACACACACACACAGACACTGCAACTAAATTCCGTTCTCATGGAAATAAGATCTAACAGAATTGAACGAGAAAATACTTTTAACTATACATTACATACAATCCAATCAACTTACCAATTAATCCAGTACATGCTCGTCGCTCCAGTAACGATAATTGTGGCGATTCACTGTTGCATTTAAATGAAACCAAGCCTCGTCCCAAAATAAAATATCCAGTGTGTGTGTTACACATATACAGGGTGTTTGGAAACTTTCTGTACAAATTGTAATGGGGGATAGGCAACACCAAGACAAACCCTTTTCGGCTATATTGGTGGAGCTGGTACATAAATGAATGAAAACAAGTGTACACGGCATGTTTATTTAAAGAAGGTGCTGAAAGTTGCGACCGGTAGCATCAATGCATGCCCGACAGCGTCGAAGCATTGACAGACGTACACGTCGAAAGATTCCTGGCATTTCGGGAACAGTTCCAGCGGCGACAGCGATTCTTGCTACGAGGTCTTCTTCTGAGTAAATGGGAGTCTCGTACACGAGGTTCTTCATGTGTCCCCACAGGAAGAAATCGAGGCATGTTAAATCGGGCGATCTCGGTGGCCAGGCTACGGGCCCACCCCGGCCTATCCATCGGTCCCCAAAACTGGCGTTCAGATAATCCCGCACATCGTTGCTGGAGTGTGCTGGGGCCCCGTCGTGTTGAAACCACATTCGTCTACGAATAGCCACGGGAACATCTTCCAGCAGTTCCGGCAACGTTTCTTCAAGAAATATCCGATAAACCCGCCCGTCGAGTCGGGCAGGCAGCAGGTACGGCCCAATCAACTTGCCATGGACGATACCCGCCCAAACATTGACGGCGAACCGTTCTTGATGAGCATGCACCCGTGTAGCATGTGGATTTGCGTGCGCCCACACGTGAGAATTGTGCATGTTAAACACACCCTCACGTGTGAAACAGGCCTCATCTGAGAACAGCACATAAGCCGGAAAATTAGGCTGCACCGCTGTCTGCTGCAGAAAACTGCGTGCGAATTCCACACGAAGAGGGTAATCCCGAGGTTGTAATGCCTGGACACACTGACGATGAAACGGATGTAACTGCTGCTCGTGCAACACACTCCAGACCAGGTCGTGGTTCACACCGAGGATACGTGCAACACCTCGCGTGCTTGCGCTTGGATTGTCCTCAAATCGCCGTAGGATTTCTTCTTCCATGTCAGGAGTGCGCACGTTTCTCTCCGACCAGTGTCATGCATGTTTGCATGGAATGTTCCAGTTTCTCGCAGTCGCCGATGCAAATGCGCAAACGTTTGGTGGTTTGGCACACGTCTGTTTGGGAAGCGCTGTCGGTACAACCTCACAGCAGCTCTTCCGTTTCCATTGGCAGCCCCATACACCATATGCATGTCAGCCATCTCAGCAGTCGTGAAGCGCTCCATGTTACGCGTACTACGTCCGATTTAAGAATGCCCGCGGCAAGCGCGAGTCTAGCCCACTTCACCTTTTAGCCAATTGCAGCGGCGCCCTCTCGCGCCGAATGGTGACGTCAGCGGACATACACTTATAGACGAAAAGGGTTTGTCTTGGTATTGCCTATCCCCCATTACAATTTGTACAGAAAGTTTTCAAACACCCTGTATATATACACACATATATATATATACACATATATATAATATATATATATGAATAGAAACGACATAAGTATTAAGGAACGTTTCTGCACGAATAAATGAAAAATGAGGCGAACCGCCCGGGAATCGAACCCAGGGCCTTCCAATTGCCGGTTGGATGCGAGGGTGCCCTCTCAGGGCATTGGTTTCTGCCTTATGTAGGAGAATTTCGATTTGTGAATGATCGAGGTCCGTAGTGTAATGGTAGCGCATCCAACCGGCAATTGGAAGGCCCTGGGTTCGATTCCCGTGCGGTTCGCCTCATTTTTCATTTATTCGTGATTTTCTCCTCGTGCAGAAACGTTCCTTAATACTTATGTCGTTTCTATTCATTTATATACTGCGTGGTCATTGCAGTTAAATGCATATATATATATATATATATATAATATATTATATATATATATATATATATATATATATATATACACACACATTGTGCAAAACTTCTACCATATGACAAGTGTAAATGTACAGTATACACCATCGATTTGAACCTTACTTTTGTGACTCCTTTTCTCATTAAAATAAGATAAAAATGCAAGTCATTGTTAGTTTATTTGTGTGTATATAAATCACTATACTTAGTTCCTGCCAAGATACGCCCAATAAGATTTGCACTGATGTAAATCATCACACAAACATTGTTTCAGTATTATTAAGTCTTTCTGATGTTTTAAACTAAAAGTCAGAAACGTATATTTTCCATATATAATATAGCTGTACAAAAGTAAAGTATTATTAGAGTTAAATTTACAGTAAATTGTATATTTCTAAGCCAGAAATGTAAATTGTGAAACATATGGCGATATGGCACAAAATATGTACAGGAATTCCAAGGTGGGGTTAAATAAATATGCAGTAAATATAAACAATTTAAGATAGTTTCCCAGAGTTTCCCCGAATAACTGCAAAATATGGAAATATGGAAATATTCTGATATATACGATGTGCTGTATCATGATTTAGATGTACTGTATTTATTGGCCTCTTTGCTCTCTCCCCCTCTCTCCTCCTTTTAACTCTTGCCTCTCTTATCTCTGTCTCTCTCCTCCTTTTAACTCTCTTGCATATCTTCTCTCTCTCCTCCTTTTAACTATTGTTTATTCAAGATGGCATTCACTTCAATGAAATGCGCAAACACGGGAGGTTGATAGATAAAAAGAGTGGAATTTACACGAAACGTATGCAAGATGAAAGAGTTCTGTCTCGTTTGGGAAATGTAACTTGTTGTCTTCAGGGAAACTTAGCGTGAATAGAAGAACAAATAGGAAAGTACAGAATATTTGAAAAGTAGTTTTTTAATGCGAGAAACAAGGAATAAATTTAACGAATTTAAAGCTCCAGTTCATGTTGAAAATTACGACATTTTGATGGTAACCGAATCGTGGATTAAAAGTGCAGAAAGGGATTTTATTGGTGAATACCATATTAACCCTTTAAGGACGGAAATTTTTGTAGGGTTAAGTTGTGAATGCTACCAATTTGTACCGGTCGTCTGAAAGGGTTAAAGGTTATAAACTTTTTAATAAGGATAGGAGTAGTAAAATGGGAGGTAGTGTGCTCTTGTATTGTAGAGAAAATCTTCGTCCAAGTCAAAAGACGGTTAATGCTAGTGATCAGTTAGATATAATTACCTATTTCTGAAGTTAGCGCGAATAACTTGGTCTTTAATTTTGGGTTGGTTATTATATAGGTCTCCTTCACAAGGAGTTGAATTAGACGTCAAAATGTATAATGTTTTAAGTAGAATAGTTACGTGTAAGGAATCAATTATCGTCGGCGACTTTACCTGTCTAAACTAGGGGTTCTCAACCGGTGGGTAATTACTCCCAAAGGGGTAATTTGGGATATCCACGGTGGTAATTAAAGCCATACATATTTTATTTACGAGTGGTGTTTAAAGACAATTGTATGATTATAAACTACTACTATAACTTGGTTAATTTACGCGTCATTAGGGATAACGGGGTGAGCGCCAATGCTTCAGGTGGGTAATGGAAGTAAGTGGGTTGAGAACCCCTGGTCTAAACATTAATTTCAGTACTTTAAACAGCGAAGCTGTGGGTATACCCTTCATAGAAATTTTACAAGATAATTTTCTCTTTAAAACCTATTGGAACTGACCCGCAGTGAGATTATTTGACTTGGTATCGATTACTAATGATTTAGTTCAGAGTGTAGACGTCGGAGAAAGTTAATGCAATAGCGATCACATCATCATACGTTTTTTCGGTTAATAATAAAACTTTTAGAGAATTAAACAGCTTTAAGGTGCCTGATTTTAGGAGAGCAAATTACGATGATTTTAGGGCTTCATTAAGTTTAATAAATTAGGTTGAACAGTTAATGGTAGTGTGTTCAAAACAAGTAGGATAATTTCCAAGAATCTATTTGTAAATTTAAATGAGCGTTGTGTACCTAGAAGAGTTAATTTATATGGGGAAATAGAAATATAGGGAAAGTAATCGTAGATAGGAATGTAGCCTGCAAGAAGTGGAAAAGGGACCGTGCGCAACAACACTTTAATACGTACAGTGTGTCCGTAAAGTCATGGTGGGATTTTAAATAGCTATATTATTGCAACGAAACATGATAATGAGATGAAAAAAAGGCAAATTGAAGAACAACTCTAAAAGAATAACTTTATTTAACGTAGTTCGATATGGGCTCCTCTGGTAGCCCTGCAGACATCTAGGCGGTGATTCAATTCCAGCCACACACGCCCAAGAACATCAGGAGTGACGGATGCGATAGCTTCCGTGATTCGCTCGTGCAAGTGATGAATATCCCTAATGGGTACACTGTACACGCTTTGCTTGACGTAACCCCACAAATAAAAGTCCAAAGGTGTCAGGTCCGGAGAGCGTGGAGGCCATGGCTTCCATCCTTCTTCCTATCCATCTCTGTGGAAATTTTTCATTAAGGAATTCTCGAACAACGTTGGCATAGTGCGGAGGAGCACCATCTTGCTGAAAGATGACATTATTGTCAATAAATTGGGGTACTGCAAAATGTTCCAACATAGCGAGGTAGTTGTGTGACGTCACAGTGGGTTCCGCGAAGAAAAATGGGCCAATCACTCGATCTCGTGCTAGAGCACACCACACATTAACTTTCGGGCTATTACGCTCATGTTCAACATAGGCATGTGGACAGCCTAGACTAACTACGAGATAAAGGTTAAGCTTAGCCTAGACTAACTACAAGATACAACTTTGAGAGTTCTTAAATTTGGCATTGTTTCATCTCATTATCATGTTTCGTTGCAATAATATAGCTATTTAAAATCCCACCATGACTTTACGGACACACTGTATATACATTTATGTAGAAATGTCAAACGTGTAATTGAAGTGCTAAGCGCGAATCTGAAATTCAAATAATTCATGAATGTAAAGAAAATCTTAAGAAGTTTTACGATTATGTTAGTAATAGAAATGCATTCGGGGACAATATAGAGCCACTGGTAGACTCAGGTGGTAACTTAACAAATAACTGTGGGCAGATAGCAATAATTTTAAATAATATCAGTTGTTACAGTTGAAGATGCATCTTTTCTTCCGGAGGCTAGCAATATGTTCGACATAAATGGGTTTTCATTGCTTACTGACATAACTGTTTAACACTGAAGAGATTTCTCACTATCATAAGTTAAAAATTAATAAATCGCCAGGTCCAGACCATCTTTACCAAAGCATCTAAAAAGAGAGTTAATGAAATACTAGATTTTTTAATTCAAATTTGGGATCACCTGAAGATCAGGGCCCCCAGCCTTTTTAGTTAGCCTTATAAGGCTAACGAGAGAAGGGTGGGGGCCCTGATCTTCAGGTGATCCCAAATTTTTAATAAACCTTTATCGCATGGGGTCGTTCCCTAAAATTTTAAATTACTTAATGTAAATCCAATCTTTAAAAAAGGGGATAAGCAACAAGCGGGAAATTATAGGCTCATTAGTCTAACTCCTATTATAGAAAAACCTTTAGAATCAGTTATTCGAGATCGTAGAGTCAAATATCTGGAAAACAATAATCTTATTAAACAAAGTCAGTATGGATTTCGTAGAAATAAATCTTCCTTAGTAAATTTAGTAGATTTTTTCCATGTCATCGGTATTTATGACTAATAGAGTGGTAGGTATAATATATTTCTATTTTAAAAAAGGCGTTTGACAGAGTTCCTCATAAACAATTGTTAGAAAAACTTTAAAGCTTATGGAATAAGGAGTCAGTTCTTAATTGGATTGATAATTAATTGGTTAACTGGTACAAAATAGAGGGTAGTATATAATGGAGAAGTGTCAGGGTGTTAACGATCTTCATGTCAATTTAGTGAGTAAAATTTCTAAATTTTCCGACAATACTAAAGTTGAGTAAAACAATTAGTACATTATACAGAGAGAATTTACAGCGCAATTTTAATTATTTAGTAAAGTGGTCTAATAAGAGGCAAATGAAGTTTAACGTAGATAAATGTAAAGTCATGCAGATACGTTGCCACAACACTGGGAAATAGTATGTTAAACGAAACGTCCGAGGAAAAAGATTTAGGTGTCACTGTTACTAAGTCTTGAAGTTTTCAATTTTTATATAAATTCTGAATATAAATCTAAAGATATTGTTTCGCCATTATACGAGTCGCTTTTTCGGCTTCATTTAGAATATGCTGTACAGTTTGGTCTTCCTATACGAGTAAGGATATAGAAATAAGGAGTTTATCGCCGCGCAGCAAAACTTATTCCTACGTTACGTGATAAACCACACTAAAGTAGACTCAGAGCTGAATTTGGATACGCTTCAAACTCTGTGTTTAATAGGCGAATTAATTCGGGAGGCCAAAATTTTAAATAATTTTGATAACGTAAATTATGAGAATTTCTTTGACTTACACGATAAAAACATTGCGAGAAACATTGGTTTTAAAATAAAGGGTAAAAGATTTGAAACAAACATTGCGAGGGGCTTTTTCACCTACAAGATAGTCGAGAGTTGGATAGCCTACCCGTAGAGGTCGTGGCGAGCACTTCAGTTAATAATACATATACTTGAGAATAGATTAGAGAGGTATTTTACCAACATAAATATGCATAAAAGGGCGAGTAAATGGGGAGGGGGGGTGTTTTTCAATTAATATTGGAAGTAGCCCGATTTTTCTTTTTGTTTTAAATGTAGGAGGAGGTACATAATGATTAAGCATATATACACTTGCTAGGGAAATTCTTAAATTACGGGATGCTGGCCAGCTGAGGGTGCCTCTGGATCAATGTTTCCTTATGTAAATAATTCCTAACCGAAGGACGTAGTACGAATTGATAAAAATCTTAAAATAAGAAGGAAATCATATATTCATCGAAATTCTTTAATTAGGGTGTGCTGATCGGCTGGAGGTGCCTCTGCATCAATGCTCCCTTATCTAAGCAATTCCAGTGAGAAAGTTGGTAATGTAAACGGTTGATATTCAGAAGTTTTTCAGCACGGTGGCTGCTTGGCATTCAACGGAGAAATGGTGCAACGATAAATGATGACTTCTTGTACATAATAAATAAATAAAAAATAAAATAAAATCTTTAAAAAATAAAATAAAATCTTTAAAAAAATGTATGGTGTAGATTAAATTAAGTAGTTTAGTGTTGCATGCTATCTTTTATTTTTCCAATGTCCTCCAATACGTAACTGGGTACACGAGATAAATGTACGCATGGTGTGTGAATGAACTCTGAAGCTGTTGTTTCATTATACTTTTTCCTAAAGATCTCCGTAAATATTAGCATGGTACCATTTTTCAGTACTCTGTTTCCACTTGCTTTTTCTAATTTTCTCTACTTCTTTCTGGAGCTAACCCAGAACGGATTTTAGGGTCTTTGTTAATCCGTAACTGTAACTATCACCTCTCTCCCTCTCTCTTCTCCCTCTCCCTCTTTTACATACTCTATTATGTCTGTCTTTCTCTGCGTGTCTATGTGCTTCCTGCGTCATTTAGTTTTAAATATTCTTGTTAATGTATTTTCTTTTTTGCTTTGTAATTATATGAAGGAAACATTAATTCCTGCATAAAACAATTAATATACAATTCAAGATGATGATATTCACTCATTCTATTAAAAAAAATAGTCACGTACGACACTATTTCAATTTGTTTTTATTAATTATGAAATTTCAGTAAAAACTATCATATAAATCATGATTTTTTTTTTTTCATCGAGTTCAGGAATCAGGAATTTTCTTCAGTTGTTTGTTGAGAGAGAGAGAGATTTATTACAATCTTTTAACACACACACACACACACACACACACACACACACACACACACACACACACACACACATTCCTAAGTGGCCAAATTCATCCTACATTTTCGTCAGTGGTTATTGAAGTCACATTAGTTCCTACAAGTGGTCTTATTTTTAAAAAATTAAAATTTCACCTACTTAATCTGCGTTCAGGCAAGGTGGATTTGGGGGGGGGGGGGGGATTGAAAAGTTAGAGAATACGCTTTCTTACCACATACAAATACTTTTTTCCATTTTTTTTTCGCCCGAGGATTTTTATTAAGAAACCTTAATCAAATTACCACTACTTTATGCTACCTCAGGTTTTTACACACACAGTTTTTTATTTTAGTTTAGGTTAAGTTAACCTAAACAACCTAACCTAAATGAAATTTTGTTTTTACCATATATACAGGGTGGCGCCAAAGTCGCGCAGGAATTTTCAGTGTTTATTATATTTTTTTTCTTTTAGGTAGGGGATGACTACGAAATTAATAATAGACGAGAGGGTGAGCTTGGTTTTAATGCATGGAATACTAGCTACGACAAATCGATGAATCGGTACAGAATTTAAATTCTGTACAGATTCATCTATTTGTAGTACCTGGTATTCCATGCATTAAAACCAAGCTCACAATCTCGTCTATTGTTAATTTCGCAGCCATCCCCTACCTAAAAGAGAAAAAAAATATCGTGAACACTGAAAATTCCTGTGATGCGGGACTTTTGCGCCATCCTCTGTGTGTATATATAAATTCTTAATATACATTCTTAATATAAATCTAAAGATATTGTTTCGTCATTGTACGAGTCGCTTTTTCGGCTTCATTTAGAATATGCTGTACAGTTTTGGTCGTCCTATACGAGTGAGGATATAGAAATAAGGAGTTTATCGCCACGCAGCAAAACTTATTCCTGCGTTACGTGACAAACCATACTTTAAAGTAGACTCAAAGAGCTGAATTTGTATACGCTTCAAACTCTGCGTTTAACACACACACACACACACACAGACACACACACAGACCGTGCAGAGTTCAAGTAAGTAATGGTAAATGACAAATACAATAGTTTTTCTTTTTCATGATGGAAGGCCCAACGTGGGCAACTGGTTACTCGCAGAGACACCCCAAAATATAGCTTCTCACCAACTAGCTGGTGAGGGAAGCTATATTTACCTATATACACGTTTAATTATGGTTATAATTATTAATTTATCATTATTATTAGTAGTAGTAATAGTATTTACTATTGATATTACTGTATTTTCTACGCAGTAGATAAATACACAGTGTCCAGAAAGTACCATGGTTTTTAAGCGTCATAACCTTAAAAACCCCGATATTATTTTCTGGACACACTGTATTTAAATTCAAAAGCCTTACTTTTGTTTTCTGCTTCAGTTAGAGAAAACTCCGACGAGTACCACATCAAAGCTTTACATTACTCGAGCGAGGAAGGCAGACCGCGGGAACTACACTTGCGCCCCTCAGTTCGCCAGATCTGAATCTGTACTCGTCCATGTTGTCAATGGTAAGTGGATCTGCATATAGTTAATTCACAATCTTTGAAAGGGTGATTGGTTAATTTCCTATTCTCAATCTCTTTTCCAGCCTTTCGAAAGCAATGATTTGCTTTTTGAGAAAAATGTCAAGATTTTCAGTTATCTTTCTAACTCGGAAAGAAAACGAGAGTATCACAGAGAAAAATTTCTTTACATCAATAAAGCACGTTAATTTAACCACTTTTTGTTTGAATCAAATAAAGTTATTGTTAAAATATAACAACCGTTTTAATTCGTTATAGGCATTTTGTTGGCATTTTCATTTTGTTACCGTAGATTTTTCTTTCGCGAATTAAACACTGGTAAATTAAAATTCCGAACGAGAAACCATGCATCTATCTATCTATCTATCTATCTATCTATCTATCCAGGGTGTCACATAAATCCGGTCTCAATAGGAAAATTTATTTTAAATTAAATTTACAAAAGTAATACGTTAGAACAAACAAATGTTCACATTGATGTCTTGTTTTGGGACCTTTTTTCGTTGCAGGTAAAACAGGCAGTGGCTAATATGGGAAAGAGTTACGAAACAAGACCAATCTGAACATCTGTTTTAATTCTAACGTATACTTTTGTAAATTTAATTTAAAATACATTTTTTCCCCTGAGACCGGACTTATGAGACACCTCTATATACAGTAGTCTCAGGTCACTCCACTAAGAAGGGAGATCGTCGGGGACGGGCCCCGCTGTTTTTATCCCTTTCCTATAAGGCTTAGTCTGATACTACAAAAAGATCATGACCTATTACATAAGCCTTCACAAGAAAGTAAAAATTTGAAATGTCACCGAATTTTCAATTGCAGAAGGTGAACGGACGATCTGGGGACTCATCCTGAGTTCTTTCATTCGTAAATTTATAATTTTAAAACATTTTATAGACAGACGTTTTGGAATCAGTCTCATTCGGTTCATAGGGAGATGGTATTATATTATTACTCGTATGGGCGAACAATACTTAGAAAAGATGTTTCCGCGGCGTTGAAGTTGTACTATATATTATCAAAGAAGAGCAAAGACATCTTGAGAAGAAGGGTTTGTTGGACCACCCTGTATAATAAGCAACAAAGTAATTTGGTCAGTAATGACATTGCTGGGGAAAAAAAAACCTATATCGGAACGACATAAATATCCCCCGCTATATTTGTAACCTTAATCTTTGGTTCAAGAACCTGATTCTTTCTCACGATACATCGCCTTGTGATGGTACGCGTATGAAGTTTCATCACTGTTGAGCGGTTCAAAAGTTATATCCCGGACACGAAAAAGTTCCTTTAGACATTTGACCTTTATTTGTAACCTTGAATTTTGATGCAGGGGTCTGATTCTTGCTGAAAAACACACAGTCGTATGATCATCCGTGTGTGTGTGTGTGTGTGTGTGTGTGTGTGTGTGTGTGTGTGTGTGTGAAGTTTCATCAATTTAGGTTGAGTATTTCAAAAATTATGGCGTGGACCGCCATTTGACCTTAATTTGTGACCTTTGTCTTTGATACACAAACTTGCTTCTTGTGGTGATCCATGTGTGTGCAAAGTTTCATCAATTTATGTTGAGCGGTTCCAAAATTATATTTATTTGGGGACATAAAAGCGGATACAGCGTTTGCTGGATCAACTAAACATTTCTTTACCATAAGTTGTTAACAAAATTTTGTAACATGAAACAAATGTCTAAAAATGAAACCTTTTGTTGCAATACTTTTTTAAGTCAATAATACTATGTATTGATAGTCTGATGGATGACTATCGTATTTGTACAGTGACTTTTGTTTGTAAAAATGGCTTTTTCGACCAAGTTCTTAAATTATACGAGACTACAATTATACTTTATTGTATGTTGAGCTATTTTTTTTTTGGCATAAATTGAATGAGCTTCTAGCTTTAAAATGTTTCCCCCTAACCTTCGTCAACATTCAAGGAAAACGAATCATGGAACTTTTTAATATATGTTATCTTATCTTCTATATCTGTACAAGTTTTATATTCTATCACATTTCTACGTACCTTTATATTTTGATAGATTCCCATTTCATAGGATAGAAGTACTGTATAAGCCTTATAAGGTATATTGGACTCATTCTAAGCTAGAAAAGACGACTGAATAGTTTTGTATCTAATACTCATGACAGCGTTAATAATAAATTGTCCTTCGTTTTTTGTAAAAATATTCTATTTAAATGATCGTCCAACACATCCAAAATTGTTATATTGTTGAAATTATAAACAGAAGCTAGGAGTTATTTAACTTTTGGCGTGATCTTGATATGGCGGACGAGACAGACCATTTTACTCTCTCATTAAAGAGAGCGTCACGTCTATTCTTATCTTTGTCCATGGGGACACACACACATCTATCCAGGCAACAGCTATCCCAGCAATTATTAAAAAAATTAGATATAAGTTTAGACAAATATAAATTATGCACTGCAATATGCAAAGTAGAAAACTGTTAAGACTGGTAAGGCGACCAAGTTTGAAGATAAATTTCACACACACACACAACCTGTATTGCTATACTGGAGCGGTACCTATGACAATACCATAGTTGTAGAGTATCACCACTGGGTGTCATGAGCCATCATTTGCCACACCAGGTTTACGAGGTACCTTTTACGAATACAAGGTAATGAGGTATCCTTCGTAACACCATATTTAAGTATTATTCATAAAAGTGTTTTTCCTTTTGAGGTACTCCACTAAATCAGTTACTGTTTTAAGAGCCCAGTAAAGCCTAAAGTTTAAGGGCCAAATTAAATAAAATAAATAGTCTAGTTTCACAATTATTTGTTAAAATTTTTAATGTAACAAGAAAAATTTTAACTAATATTTATTTAATAGTTAAACAGTTATTAATTAATTCATATCTGCCGTTATTTTATCAGAAATTATGGAGACCACCCTCGAGATACGATTATAATTTGTGCTAAATATTCATTATTACAATATGAAAGTATCATTATAAAGAAAAGCCCAGTCTATCCCCAAAACATGGATCGCATGGATCCGCCAAATCTTAGGCGCCTTCTCCTTATCAGCAGATCTTTCATCTTTCGATGAACATGCGCTTCTAGCGTCTGTCATTTATGTAGTTCTCTTATATTAAATCTTATAACGATTATACTTAAGATAAAGTATTAGACCAGGGGTTCTCAACCTTTTTCTTATTCCGTACTCCTTGGATTCCTTGGGAGTCAGAGGATTTTACTTTATTGACGACCGTGTGATTTGTGGCAATTTGTCAATTGTATATAAAATTAAAAGCGTTATATTTTCAGGACCCCGTCGCATACCCCTTAAGATTCCTTCGCGTACCCGAGGTTAAGAACCACTGTATTAGACGAAGCCATATTAAAACTTGGAATGTATGGTAGGAATAAATTAAGTGGAAAAAATATATAAAATTGGGGGGGGGGGGGGGGGGAATTAAGGAAAAATTTTAAGAGGCAGACGAAGAAAAGCTACCAACTGAGTAGTTCGCTAGATAATGAATCACAAGATGATAAAGTACAGTACTTCAAGAGGAAAACATTAAAACTGTGTAAATATCACGTGTCAAGAATGATCAAGAAACACGAAGTTGGGGGGGGGGAAGGAAAAAAAAAAAAAATAAAAAAATAAATAAAAAATAAATAAATAAATAGTTTTACTGGATTCCGAACCACGGGTCACTATAAACGTCTGGTTCTAGCCGAGGCTAATAAATAATATTTAAAAAAAATTTATGTCACGACCTTGACCTAGTAAAGGTTTATACTCTATACCAGGGGTTCTCAAATTGGGTACGCGGCATCCTGCTTTGGAACTAAAGACGTAACGGTGTGTAACGGTGTGTAACGGTATCTTTTGAGCAATTTTGAGTAGGTGGTGGTGGTGGTGGTGGTGGTCAGGTATGCCACTCAGAAATTAAAAAAAAAAACCCAAGACCGACTTGTGAAAAATCCAAAGATACCGGGTGTCCGAGAATTATCTGTACAATTTTTGGCTGTTATTAAAAGTCAACCATGAAGTGTAGAAATTCTAGTGTTGTCCCATTTTACAGAGAATCTCTAAGTTTTTTCTGATACCAAGTTTTGACAAGTTTTTTAGAAATGTACGCGGGTGACAGACATTGATGATTTAAAAGCAAGCAGCACAGCTGCTATTGAGCGAATTGATGTGCATATGCTGCAGCGTACATGGCAACATTTGGAGTATCGATTGGATGTTTTGCGAATCACTAATGGTGCACATATCGAATGTTTGTAACAACGTTACTTTAATAAAAGAAACTTTTGAAAATACAGATTCTAAATAATCTTGTTTAAGAATTTTACGTGTGTTATCAAGAATTTTATTAAAAGATGAAATTGTAGAGATAATGTTCGGACACACTGGAATTTCTAAAAAACTTGTCAAAACTTGGTATCAGAAAAAAAAATAATGAGATTCTCTGTAAAATGGGAGAACACTGGAATTTCTACACTTCATGGTTGACTTTTAATAACAGCCAAAAATTGTACAGATAATTCTCGGACACCCTGTATATATATCCCAAGATTAAAATCCCAAGATTTGCTATATTTGTTTAAAGAAATCCCAATATCCCAAGGTATCGCTGAAATGCCAAGATCTTGGGACAAATTCCAAGGAGTGGCATCCCTGGTGGTGGTATGGGGCACTTGCCGAAGCCATCCAGGGGTACGCAGCCAAAAAAAGGTTGGAAATCCTCCTCTATACCATGACGAAAGTAGGGGCATAAACCTATATTGCATATACAGGGTGAATCAAAGGTCCGGAAAACATAGGAAGGATAGGAAACTTTTATTGCAAAAAGACACGTGTTACAAGTAATGTTATAAGATGCGCTCTATATATTCTCCTTTCACTTCCAGACATGTAGAGAACACAAAAAATAGAGCACATCTTATAACATTACTTGTAACACGTCTTTATGCAATAAAAGTTTCCTATCCCTCCTATGTTTCCGGACTTTTGACTCACCCCGGTATACCCGTATATGGTAGATGGCTGAGCTAACAGCAAAACGATAATTTTACGTACTTAAAGATATATAATAAAAAATATAGATATATAATGAATTACTTTAAATTTAATATATCAACATTCGAAAGAGACTGAAATTTCTGAAATTAATACAAATTTAAAGAAATTTCAATGATGAAAAATTTTAAATTTGTTTTCTACGAATTTTTCTCTTGAGAAATTCATTTTTTTCAGCGGTCCCCTGCATCGTCAGCGATGAGAATAACCAGTTGCTTAGCCAATGAAATAAGGTGGTGCTACATATATATAATATGCTAGCGGCAATAAGCGAAATCAGTCATTAAGATAATGCCTAGGCAATAAGCTGAAAGCTAAGAATGCATATAGCATTAATTACAATGGTCACTTCCGCTGGTTAGGTGATGTTAGGTTGTTATATTTATTATTATTATTATTATAGATGTGTAAATAGGCATTATACTTATGATTATATGCACTCTTAGCTTTCAGCTTATTGCCTAAGCATTAAACTTAATGCCGGATTTCGCCTATTGCCGGTATTATATATATACTTTAAATGATCAGTTCAGAAAATCGACGAAGCTCAAATTGACTTTCCTTTGAATTTGGGTTTTTCTTAATCGAGTTTTACCTTCCAATTTTACTTTATTTTTTTATTTTATTTTTTTTCATCCGATATATTAAAATGCAATGAAAATATAATGTTTTAACAAAGGCTTCAAATTATACATATACAATAATTACTCGACTTATTATTATTCCTACATAAAAAACAAAAATAATATTATTATTATTAATATAATAATCTTTAGAAGAGATTCTAATTTCAGACAAATCATTTATCATAAGAGGCGGCAACTGAGCCGTGTGTGTGTGTGTGTGTGTATGTGTGTATATATATATATATATATATATATATATATATATATATATGTGTGGTGTGGTGTGTGTGTGTGTGTGTAAAGAACGACGCTTGTATAGAAAAACGTTCCGCACAAGATGAGGAGGGAGAACGAACAAATGAAAAATGGTAACCACCCGGGAATCGAACACGGGATCTTCCGATTGCCGGTCAGATATGATATCCACTACACCAGGGGTGGGGAACCTGCGGCCTTCTGCCTACTTGACATTCAGAATTCATACCGTACGATAATGGACAGCAACTCATACCCTTTTAGGGCTTTAGGCTATTTCATTAGATCATGGTTTCAGCTTCACTGCTTCTTACACATACAAGCCTTCTTTATGGCTTGAACAATAGGAAATATGGCAACGCTGCCAGTTGAAACTGGCAGCGTTGCCTTACGGCTTACGCCCTTACCTATCAACGACCAACTCGACTGGATGACAGTTACTGACGATTCTCCGATAGTGACACGCACGCTTGTTTCCTTTAAAACTGTAAATCTTTGATCAATTCGTGTACCATTTTTATTTTAAAATCTTCTGGTATCCTAATCATGTCAAAAACTGTGAAACGAAATTTTTTTATTTATTATAAAAACCCTCACGTATTATCAAGTTTGATTTAAAATTAGTAAATATGTAGATTGTAGACTAAAATATGACATTTTGTTGTACTGTATATGTTAAATACTCAGCATGCGGCCTAATAGGGTCTTGGTTAAATGAAATGCGGCCTAATAGGGTCTTGGTTAAATGAAATGCGGCCTTCCAATGAAAAAAGGTTCCCCACCCCTGCACTACACCATGGGCCTCGATTAACCAGAAGTTCGTTCTCCCTCCTCATCTTGTGCGGAACGTTCTTCTATACAAGCGTCGTTCTTTGCATTAATTATACTGTGTTGTTTGCAGTTATTATTATATATATATATATATTATATATATATATATATTATATATATATAGCGAGGAATAGGAGGACGAAAAGATAGTAAATGTTTGTTTATTTACAGACGTTTCGGAAAAATTAAATTTTCATCAGTGCTAAAAAATTTTAAATCAATTAAAAATAAATACAATGAACAAAACCACAGTATATTGAAATGAACGTAGGATGATTAACGATAATTAGTGATAATTAATAGAGCAATTACAGTATACAGGGTGTCCCATAAGTCCGGCATCATAGGAGAAATTCATATTTTTTTTCTATTTCTACAAACCATAATTCATATTTTTCTTATGCTCGGGATGCCAATTTCCCGTCCACCATTCTGTTCAGTGACGAGGCTGTTTTTTATGGAAATGGTGAGGTAAATCGACAGAACACCCGCTACTGGTCTCAAAACAACCCTCACTGGTATACCTCTTCAAAGGAAGAAGGTGCATCTCGGGTGATGGTATGGTGTGGCATTTGGAAGGATCGCATCATAGGCCCCCTCTTTTCGATGAACATGTCACTGGAGGCACCTACCTACGTATGCTCAAGGAAGAAGCATTTCCTAGTGCCTTGAACGAAGAAGGAAGTTTCCCAACATGGTTCCAGCAAGACGGCGCTCCTGCACATTACAGCACCCAAGTAAGGGAATACCTGTACCAACAATTCCCTGGTCATTGGATAGGTTGTCGAGGGCCTGTGGAATGGCCAGCTAGAAGCCCGGATCTCACGCCACTAGATTTTTATCTCTGGGGCCACTTGAAAGCGCTGGTATACGCAGAGAAAATTAGGTGTGTTGAATATTTGCGGCAGCGCATTATTGGGGCATGTAACCCATTACTCCTGACATCATTCACCGTATGCTTGCTGACTGGGTATCACGTCTGAATTTGTGTATTGAAAACAATGGTGGAGATATTGAGTACGTTCTGTAAATAAAAGCTTTTGGTTTGCCTTTTTATTATTTTTCCTATGATGCCGGACTTATGGGACACCCTGTACATTAAATTAAAATTAAGGATGAAATAATATAAAGTATAGAAGTGTGGACACTAAGTAAAATATAAAGCAGTTAAAAAGTGAATCAAAATTGAGGAGGGTCTTACCAAATTGTTAACGTAGTGAGGGACTAATTGTGCGGAAGATTGGGAATGGTTGCTTGTTGGAAAAATCCATGTTGGAAGAGATGGAGCCAAACGGAGTGATGGTGGATTTCTTTTCAGCATGAGAGTTTATTTGGCAATGTTTAGGTTAGGTTGAAAGCGGAACTGCAGTCGTTGAGGGTTGGTTGGATACTGAGTATATAAAGGGACTTAAGAATGCGGAAGTCGATTAGTTGGTTGGCTGAATTAACAATTTTGAGATTAGAGCAAAGTAGCGGGTGGTTGTGAAGGTGGCAATGATCCCTTATTGCTGATTTGGAGGGTTTGTTCAAGGGCTGCGAAGTTCTAGTGGAAATACCACGATGCTCGTCCACTCTTGTTTGGTATTGGCGGATGGTACTGCCAATATAGTTCGCTTTGCAGCGGACACAATTAAAAGCGTAGATAGCGGACGAAGCAAGTGGATGGGGTGTTTTTTCTTTATGGTTAAGGTATGATTTAATACTATTATTATTGGTGAAGACAAAATGACATTTAATTTGGGGGTAAAGCGGGGTGAGTAAGAGACGGAGTTCTGAAAGTATTTTGTGGCTGATGTGGTCGTAATACGGTATTAAGTTCACCAAAGAAGACTAATCCAATAACACCCTACCCTTCCTAGATATTACAATAACAAAAAACAACAAATTCAGCACCTCCATATATCGAAAACCTACGTACACAGGCCTCGGTACTAATTACCTGAGCCACACCCCTTCGCTATATAAAATAAACAGTATCAAAATTTTAATCCACCGCGCCTATCATCTCTGCTCTTCGTACTTTTCCTTCCACCACGAAATAGAATTCATTCATAATTACAGCATTAATAACTTCTTCCCAAAACATCTGTTACAATCTTTAACCAGAAACTTTCTTAATATCTATCAACCCCCCACCCCTTAAAGTTCCCACTGTTAAAAAAGACGTACAAAATTTTTCATTTCCCTATTACGACAACATCAGCCACAAAATACCGGGTGTCCGAGAATTATCTGTACAATTTTTGGCTGGTATTAAAAGTCAACCATTAAGTGTAGAAATTCCAGTGTTGTCCCATTTTACAGAGAATCTCATTAAGTTTTTTCTGATACCACGTTTTGACAAGTTTTTTAGAAATGTACGCGGGTGACAGACATTGATGATTTAAAAGCAAGAATCACAGCTGCTATTGAGCGAATTGATGTGGATATGCTGCAGCGTACATGGTAACATTTGGAGTATCGATTGGATGTTTTGCGAATCACTAATGGTGCACATATCGAATGTTTGTAACAACGTTAACACTTTAATAAAAGAAACTTGAAAATACAGATTCTAAATAATCTTGTTTAAGAATTTTACGTGTTATCAAGAATTTTATTAAAAGATGAAATTGTACAGATAATGTTCGGACACACTGGAATTTCTAAAAAACTTGTCAAAACTTGGTATCAGAAAAAACTTAATGAGATTCTCTGTAAAATGGGACAACACTGGAATTTCTACACTTCATGGTTGACTTTTAATAACAGCCAAAAATTGTACAGATAATTCTCGGACACCCTCTACTTTCAGAACTCCGTCTCTTACCCCGCTTTACCCCCAAATTAAGTTTCATTTTGTCTTCAATAATAATAGTATTAAATCATACCTTAACCATAAAGAAAAAACACCCCAGCCACTTGCTTCGTCCACTATCTACGCTTTTAATTGTGTCCGCTGCAAAGCGAACTATATTGGCAGTACTATCCGCCAAAACCAAACAAGAGTGGACGAGCATCATGGTATTTCCACTAGAACTTCGCAGCCCTTGAACAAACCCTCCAAATCAGCAATAAGGGATCATTACCACCTTCACAACCACCCGCTACTTTCCTCTAATTTCAAAATTGTTAATTCACAACCAATTAATCGACCTCCGCATTCTTAAGTCACTTTATGTACTCAGTATCCAACCAACCCTCAACGACTACGGTTCCGCTTTCAACCTAAATATAGCCAAATAAACTCTCATACTGAAAAGAAATCCACCATCACTCCGTTTGGCTCCATCTCTTCCAACATGGATTTTTCAAGCAACCAACCATTCCCAATCTTCTGCACAATTAGTCCCTCACTACGTTAACAATTTGGTAAGACCCTCCTCAATTTTGATTCACTTTTTAACCGTTTATATTTTACTTAGTGTCCACACTTCTATACTTTATACTATTTCATCCTTAATTTTAATTTAATGTATACTGTAATTGCTCAATTAATTTTCGCTAATTATCGTTAATCATCCTACGTTCATTTTAATATACTCAATGTTTTAGTTCATTGTATTTATTTATTTTTATTTGATTTTAAATTTTTTAGCACTGATGATGGAAATTGAATTTTTCCGAAACGTCTGTAAATAAACATGTACCATCTTTTCGTCCTCCTATTCCTCGCTAAGCTACGCTTCCCTAAGAACAAACCACTCAACCTAGATAGATAGATAGATAGATAGATAGATAGATAGATAGATAGATATGGCTCGGTTGCCGCCTCTTCTGATAAAAAGAATTAATAACAGGCCTGCGATGGTTTTTTTGTTCGAAATATTTTATCACAGTAATTTTTGCACGCTGACTCCGAAAATAATAATAATTTTTTGCCATCACGTACAGATTTTTCAGAAAATATCATATTACATATGTAAGTAGTTTTCATTAAAATTGACTCAATTAAACTTTGATTAAAAACCACTGCCTATAAATGCTTCCAGATCAGAAGTGACGTCATAGCGTCTTCTAGAACATTCGAGAAACGCACCGCTAGTATACAAGTGATTGACAAACCACGAGATGAGTTAGTCTGTCTTGTGCGTGCTAGGTTATAGTTCTTTATTATTCAAAGGTGCACGGTGACTAACTATCTTGAAATTTGTTTATTTTTCGCTATGGCAACCAGAGGGTGTGTAAATAGCCCAAACATTTTCGTTATATTTGTGGAAAATTTACTGTGAAAATACAAAGGCGCGATATCAAAGACTTCGTCAAGAAAGCATACTGTGCGTACTTCGGAATGAAACATGGGGATCAAAACAAAGCATGGGCTCCACATGAAGTTTGCAGTGGTTGTGTTGAATAACTTAGACTGTGGAGTAAAGATAAAAAGGATTCTTTATCTTTTGGGATTCCAATGGTTTGGCGTAAGCTCAGAAATCACAGCAATAACTGCTGTTTTTGTTCATGTAACGTGCAAGGCTACAATACTAAAAATAAAAAGGAAATTTCTTATCCAAACTTTCAGTCTGCTATAAAACCTGTTGCTCATGGACCTGGTATACCTGTACCTACTCAACCAAATAGTTTTGATATAACTTCGTCTGATTCGGTGTCTGATGACGATGGAAACGATGATATTGTTTGTTTTCAAACCGAAACATCTGGTGAACCCCAATTGTTTACACAAAGTGAACTTAATGATTTGGTAAACAGAGATTTTGGGATCCAGACTTCGTGCAAAGAACTTGCTTTCTCCCGGCACGTCATTTCACTGGTACAGAAATCTAGAAAAAGAATTCATCCAATATTTTTCTCAAGAAAATTCACTGGTATATTGCAACAATGTTTCGGAACTAATACTTAAACTACTAGGCGCTGCAGTCTTTGATCCAAATGAGTGGAGATTTTTCATTGATTCCTCCAAAAGAAGCCTAAAATGCGTCCTCCTTCACAACGATAACTTGTATGCATCCGTTCCTGTGGCTCATTCGGTTCACTTGAAGGAAACGTACGAAAATCTTAAGCTTCTCCTAGCTAAGGTTAAATACAAAGAACACGGTTGGCTACTTTGTGGAAACTTAAGTGATTTGTATGTTGTTAGGTCAACAACCAGGTTATACGAGGTTTCCATGCTTTTTGTGTGAATGGGATAGCCGAGCACAAGAACTCAGCACTGGATAAAAAAAGGAATGGCCATGCAGAGTCAACCTGACACCTGGTTCTAAAAACATTCAACGTGAAAGTTTGGTTGACACGAAGAAAGTCCTTTTACCTCCGCTTCACATAAAATTGGGCTTGATGAAGCAATTTGTTAAGGCCTTGGACGAAGATTGTTTTAAGTATCTGTGTGGTAAATTCCCAACTTTTTCGGAAGCAAAATTGAAAGAAGGAATTTTCGTTGGTCTCCTGATTAGAAAACTGACTTTGGATGAACACTTTGAAAGAACAATGACAATCTTGAAAAAGAAGCGTGGATTGCTTTTGAGGATGTTATCAGCAAATTTTTGGGAAACAACAAGGACCCAAATTACCAAAACATTGTGAACAACATGCTAAATAAGTTCAAAGAGTTGGGTTGTAATGAGTTTAAAATTACATTTCTTACATTCACACTTGGATTACTTCCCTGAGAATCTCGGAGCACTCGGCGAAGAACAAGGAGAACGGTTTCACCAAAACATCAAAGAAATGGAAGATATATATCAGGGAAGGTGGGACATCAGCATGATGGCTGATTACTGCTGGATGTTGAAACGGGATACTCCAGAATTATTACATAAAAGAAAAGGAACAACGCGTACATTCGAGACTAAAAGGCAAAGATCTCGCAAGAAAACTCAGGACAAATAAAGATGAATATGTAATTGACGTAAATAGACTTTCTTTTTAAAGTTGTTTGCATTTGTAATGAGTATAACAAAGCGAAATAGGTACCTAATATAAATTGAAATAAATAATATTTATTTTTGTTGTTTTTTCCCTTCCAGTTTGCAGAAAATCCTTACGTGATAAAAAAAAAAATGGACACCTTATTCAAAATCAGCGTAGTTAAATTATATAAAATCAGTTATTAGTAAGAAAACAACTCTAACAAAGTTCTCATTCGCAGGCCTGTGTAATGTCTGAAATCAGAATCTCTTCAAAAGATGTTTTTTCTGCGCAATCTGGGCTCAACTTCAGAAAGGTGTATGGTCCTGATGGTGTTCCTCCTGTTGTTCTTAAGAACTGTGCTTCTGTGCTGAAACCCTGCCTCGACAAAACTTTTCGTCTTTCTCTGCCATCTGGTACTTTCCCTTTCTGCTGGAAGTTCGCTTTCATTCAGCCTGTCCCAAAGAAGGGTGACCACTCTCAAGTCTTCAACTATCGTCCAATTGCTTTGATTTCTTGTCTTTCTAAAGTTTTTGAATCTATCCTTAATAGGAAGCTTCTTAAACACCTCTCTTCTCACAATCTTTTTTCAAATCGTCAGTATGGGTTCCGAAAGGGATGTTCTACTGACGATCTTTTTGCACATCTCTCTGACTCTTGGTCATCGTCCTTTCGGGATTTCGGTGACACTTTTGCTTTTGCCCTTCATATATCAAACACACTTGATAGAGTCTGGCACAAATCTTTTATTTCCAGTCTGCTCTCCTTCGGTTTCTCTCCTCCTGGCTGTGCCTTCATCTCTGATTTCTTCTCTGGCCGATCTATAGCTGCAGTTGTAGATGGCCACTGTTCTTCTGTTGTGGTGTTCCTCAGGTCTCTGTCCTGTCACAGATTCTTTTCCTTTTATTTATCAATGATCTATTAAATCACACTTCCTGTCCTGTCCATTCCTGTGCCTATGATTCCACTCTTCACTTCTCCACCCGCTTCACGAAGCGCCCTTCTCAACAGTCAACAGTTACTCTATGCTTCGTGTAGGGCGGCTATGGTGCACATAAATCCTATACAGAGAACACGTGATTCGCCAATTTCTTAGACAACAAATGATTCGAAGTTAGTCGAGTCAGGTTTCGCAAACTCGTATTCGCATCATATACAGGGTAGGCCATAAATCGCTTTAGCGAAGCGAATTTCGTTATAATACGAAGGTTAAAGCGACTTATGGTCCACCTTGTATATAAACAATCTAAAATTACATAATCTCCCCCCCCCCCACCGAGGGGGTGAAATACATTATTTTGTTTTTATTCACTCAATATTAATTATTACCTTCCTCTCACTTATTTATTACCACATTTTATTTTATTTTCTCCTTTATTTCTTTAATTTCTTTTTTTTTCTTTTTTATTGTCTATTTCTTCTTTCACTTTTACGCTCAATCATTTCTTTAATTAATGCGAGATCGAGTGAACCAAAGCTTTGAATAAATGAATGAATGTTTTATTTACGAAATAAATATTACAATTTTACGAGGTTTTTTTGTTTAAAATTATCTTAAATTAAAAGAATTTTCAGTTGGACTATTAATTTAATGAATTTGGTTCTTAAACTTTAATTAAGCCGAGATCCCAGTTAAAACTCTAGAGATAAAATGCATGATATACATACAAGTCATGTTTAAATTATAATTGATGTACAAACGAACTAATAGTGGAAATACAATATCTATCTATCTATCTATCTATACGTATATATTAATCTCTCATTATTATTATTATAGATATGAAATAAATACAAGGTCATTTATTGTAGATACGATACAGTACAGTATAAAAAAAATAATAGACATGAGAGATGAACAAGTGGTAGAGTAATGTACATTTAATCCTAGATTTTTATTAGTATTCCATTATTAATAATCTAAATGGTTAGTCCGTAAGTCCCAATCGGTTATAATTAAAGCGAGAATCCATGTAGCGGAGCTCACACTGACGTAATCGATTACTAAGGAAAGAATATTTGTCGAGATGGTTATATTTTGCACTCTGAATAACCAATAAATATTTCTAAACTTAATATAAACTTTTTACTTTGTTGGATTTTTTTTGTATTTTCGCTTTAATTATAACCGATTTGGACTTTTGGGCCACCCTGTAGATTTCAGCTATGGGTTTTTAAACGAATTTACACGTTGTGAAATATTTCTTACATCAGCATTTATAAATCATTATGTAGTTTCAGTCCAATGAAAATGGGTAAGTTCAGAGATGAAGACAATCTAAATTGAGGAATAACATGCTTTGATCTATTTCTCGTGTGACACGAGTGAATTTCTCGAGTTACAAAATATTTATAATGTTAAGGTCACGTCTCACCGACTTAAAATTTTCTGTCCAAAATCTTTTGTATGAAATTATTTGCGTGTAATAGAGCGCGCGTGGACCGACTAAATAAAGGCTAGGGTTTGACAGCAAATTTTTGCAAATAGTAGAATAGGAGCTATTGAGGCGTTGGCACAACCTATTTTAGGTATAGAATAGTGTAACCTATATAGACCGATTAACTACTTTAATGTGAAAGCATCAGTACGAAAATTTGCAAAAGATACTTGCTCTGGGGCAATATTTACATCCAAACCATCAAATCTAACTCGCTAAACAGAAAGTTCATTTAAATGAATTTATTATTAAAGTTAACCAAAGACCTTTATATAGACAAAATATTAAAAAATGAGGGTTTATATAGATAGATAGATAGATAGATAGGATAGATAGGATAGATAGGATAGATAGGATAGATAGATAAAATTTTACGAAAGTAAAGCCGCGTGAATAAATATTTATGATGAAAATAACCACGAGGGGAAAATTAGGATAGCCAGCCCCGAAATACATGGATGCCGAGTTCAGAAAAATCAACCAATACCGGCAACGATTTGTTAACCACCTGCTTTTTTGGAATCTTGCCTTACTAAAATAAACCGAACCTTCTACGTTTCAATAAAGAACCCTCGCACTTTGTCGAAGAATATTTTAGTACGAGTACTTCTTTTTCCCAGGCTTTTTAGGCATTGCTAATGCACTTAAACTGATGGACATTAATGTAGTTTTTTCATATAACAATCCTGTGAAAAAAAGTCATCATAAAGAATAGTCCTGCCAATAACTCGGTTATTATCTATAAAATTGGTTGTAAACAGTGCAATTCCTTTTAGTATGGACAGACTGAAAAAGGTTTGAACATACGTGTAAAACATCAATATTCCGGTAGAACGGGACAGTCGTCGAACGCCCTTTTTCTCCATTTGCCAGAGTTGTCTCATCGTATCGATTGGAATAATTCTTTAATTTTGTTTCACTCAAGCAACATTGTTAATAGAAACATTCTTGAGTCTGCCATCATTCAACTTGCAAACAATTTCTACCTTAACCAGGGTTTTTTTTTCGCTCGATCCCGTTATTTTGAATTCATTCAGAAAAGATTTATATAAGAGCAAGGCGCTAAAACTCTGGTAACTTTTCCCAAGTGGATTGTACGCACCTCTTCCAATATTCTCTGTGCCAATCATATAATTTTTGTTATTCTATATGAAATATACTTTTTCGATCTTGCTATTAATTTCAGTGTTCCTGAGGATGTCATTAGACGAAAGCACTTCAGCACTATTTCATGTTTAATTTTCCATATATACAGGGTGTTTGAAAACTTTATGTACAAATTGTAATGGGGGATAGGCAACACCAAGACAAACCCTTTTCGTCTATAAGTGTATGTCCGCTGACGTCACCATTCGGCGCGAGAGGGAGCAGCTGCAATTGGCTAAAAGGTGAAGTGGGCTAGACTCGCGCTTGCCGCGGGCATTCTTAAATCGGACGTAGTACGCGTAACATGGAGCGCTTCACGACTGCTGAGATGGCTGACATGCATATGGTGTATCGGGCTGCCAATGGAAACGGAAGAGCTGCTGTGAGGTTGTACCGACAGCGCTTCCCAAACAGACGTGTGCCAAACCACCAAACGTTTGCGCATTTGCATCGGCGACTGCGAGAAACTGGAACATTCCATGCAAACATGCATGACACTGGTCGGGAGAGAAACGTGCGCACTCCTGACATGGAAAGAAGAAATCCTACGGCGATTTGAGGACAATCCAAGCGCAAGCACGCGAGGTGTTGCACGTATCCTCGGTGTGAACCACGACCTGGTCTGGAGTGTGTTGCACGAGCAGCAGTTACATCCTTTTCATCGTCAGAGGTCCAGGCGTTACAACCTCGGGATTACCCTCTTCGTGTGGAATTCGCACGCTGGTTTCTGCAGCAGACAGCGGTGCAGCCTAATTTTCCGGCTTATGTGCTGTTCTCAGATGAGGCCTGTTTCACACGTGAGGGTGTGTTTAACATGCACAATTCATTCTCACGTGTGGGCGCACGCAAATCCACATGCTACACGGGTGCATGCTCATCAAGAACGGTTCGCCGTCAATGTTTGGGCGGGTATCGTCCATGGCAAGTTGATTGGGCCGTACCTGCTGCCTGCCCGACTCGACGGGGGGTTTATCGGATATTTCTTGAAGAAACGTTGCCGGAACTGCTGGAAGATGTTCCCGTGGCTATTCGTAGACGAATGTGGTTTCAACACGACGGGGCCCCAGCACACTCCAGCAACGATGTGCGGGATTATCTGAACGCCAGTTTTGGGGACCGATGGATAGGCCGGGGTGGGCCCGTAGCCTGGCCACCGAGATCGCCCGATTTAACATGCCTCGATTTCTTCCTGTGGGGACACATGAAGAACCTCGTGTACGAGACTCCCATTTACTCAGAGAAGACCTCGTAGCAAGAATCGCTGTCGCCGCTGGAACTGTTCCCGAAATGCCGGGAATCTTTCGACGTGTACGTCGGTCAATGCTTCGACGCTGTCGGGCATGCATTGATGCTACCGGTCGCAACTTTCAGCACCTTTAAATAAACATGCCTTCTTTAAATAAACATGTTACGCGTACTACGTCCGATTTAAGAATGCCCGCGGCAAGCGCGAGTCTAGCCCACTTCACCTTTTAGCCAGTTGCAGCGGCGCCTTCTCGCGCCGAATGGTGACGTCAGCGGACACACTTATAGACGAAAAGGGTTTGTCTTGGTGTTGCCTATCCCCCATTACAATTTGTACAGAAAGTTTTCAAACACCCTGTATATATACACACTGATTCAAAAGTCAGGTTACATAGGGAAATACTGTATTATGGGTAAATTTATAGTATTACACCCGTCTCCCTTTGGAGGTGAAATTTATGTTTTTCCTATGGTTTTTGATGTGTTTTGAACGAATCTGACCTTCAAAGCCCTCGGAAATGACTCGTTTTTGAGATAACCCCCCCCTCCCCCCAGCCGGCAATCGAAAACGAGTCATTTCCGACGGTTTTTGAAGGTCAGATTCGTTCAAAACACATCAAAAACCATAGGAAAAACAAATTTCACCTTCAAAATTGACCTGACCTAACCTAACCTATCCTAACCTATCTACAACGCCACAGTTTCTGGTCTTGACGATATGTACACTCCGTTTTACAATGTGGACACTTCACTACAATACAGCGGTAATAATCGAACGAACACATGTCACACGAAGCCATTCCGGTAGCAAACTAATTCAAATTCGAAATGGATGGAGCGCAGTGATTGGGCAGACATGTGAAGGCAACACAAACGAACACACAAACGAACGTACGCGCACACACCAAAAAAAGTTTATATCTCGAAAACGAAGCATTTGCGACGGAAACGCTATAGAAGAAAAGTGTCTTAGAATTAAAACATCTACCTAACGAATATATAATAATTGCTGGACGTTAGACGGGTGTAATACTATAATAATACCGTATTGTCACATCACATGTTCGATATGGCCACCGTTAACGGGAATGCACTTGTGCAGCCAGCTAGGAATATCACATCAATGCGCTCCTCCTTCGATAACATCTCTCAACTCATTTACCTGCAAAGAAACAGAAACCGCTATGTAACCTGACTTTTGAATCACCCTGTGTATATATACAGGATATATACATATGAAAATTATTTCACGAAAGTAACACGTGAAAAATATTTGATGATGATTAAAACCACGAAGGAAAGGAAACACAGTGGTGCTCAAGCGTTTTCGTCTAATGACATCCTGAGGAACACTGTTTCTGAGGATGTCATTAGACGAAAGCGCTTGAGCACCACTCTGTTTCCTTTCCTTCGTGGTTTTATTCATCATTATATATATATATATTTCAAATTTCAACTGCAAACAAAACAGTATAATTAACGTAAAGAACGACGCTTGTATAGAAGAACATACCGCGCAAGATGAGGAGGGAGAACGAACAAATGAAAAAATGAGGTAACCACCCGGGAATCGAACCCGGGATCTTCGATTGCCGGTCAGATATGATAACCATGGGCCTCATTGAGGCCCATGGTGTAGTGGTTATTATATCTGACCGGCAATCGGAAGATCCCGGGTTCGATTCCCGGGTGGTTACCTCATTTTTTCATTTGTTCGTTCTCCCTCCATCTTGTGCGGTATGTTCTTCTATACAAGCGTCGTTCTTTACGTTAATATATATATATATATACATACACAAAGGTGGGCAGGACCGAATTCCAGGAACTCGGTCCTTTTTAAGGACCTTGAGCGGGAAAGTCGGTCCATTTTTAAGCAATTCCGGACGGTCCGGTCCGGACGGTCTTTTTTAGTGATTTTAGTGTGTTTAGTGATTATTTGAAGTTCTAAAGAAGATGCTAGTCTTGAAATGCTAGTCTTCTTGAAGGGAAACTCAAGCATTTAACTTAACTTTGTTTCATCATTTATGTATGGTATTAATTATAATTTACGTTAATAAAATTAAAGATTTCCGGTGTCTTTAATTTCATTTTAATCAAATTTTTCACTTATATATAAGGACCGAGGACCGAGTCGTTCCTAGGTCCTATCTTCAGAAACGACCGGGACCGGGACCGTCGGTCCAGTTTGAGGCAAGGACCGGGACCGTCGCTCCTTTTTGAGGCCCGGGTGCCCACCTTTGTATATATATATATATATATATATATATATATATATATACATACATACATACACATATACCTGACTACTGGACATAAAATATCCAAGAATATATACTTAAGTTTTTTTTCAAATTTAATGAGACAGAAAAATGTCAGTTTTTAGGAATTTTAACAAAATTTAAGTATTTAGAAAAAGATTACAAACTTGCATCTTCGAAGGCAGCAGGAATGGAACTGGATTTAGTTCTATTGACGTTCTCCAAGACCATTTTTTTTAATTCAGTCCAGTCAAGTGTCCAATTAATCCAATCCAATCCAAGGACGAATACCCTAATTATTGTATCGTTTTATGTTTTTCCATGAGGAAGTTGGGGCAATAAAAAATTTTCCTTGTGCGTGTGTATATATATAATATATATATATAGATATATATTATATATATATATATATTATATATATATATATATATATATATATATATATATATTATATCACCCGCATAAATGACCCCCTCAAATAGAAGGAGAGAGACGAAATGTCGGTCTAGGTTTTTCTATTAATGAAACTTCATATCGGCGGTAGATTTTTGTGTTAATAGTCCAATCCCATACTACAGGATTCATAGTGAACGTTCTAAAATCTATCTAAACGACCCTTACAAGTTATTATAAGCTATCAGACTACGAAGCTCACTATATATACTGTATATCCCATCTATATATCCCATCTAAAGGACTGCCAGGCGAATTGTGAAAATTGCGAGTTCTGTAGTGACAAAAGAGAAATACAAATTGACAACTGTAACATCCTCCGAGCAAGACATATGACAGAAATGACTAAGTACTTCAAACAGCTACGTAGAATATGTAGCAGCAAAAGTTGAAAAATGAAATATGGTACTAATTATAATGTACAGATCCCCGAACACGCCAACCTCAAAATTCTGAGCTTCGATTACAGAGGTAAGAAACTGGGTGAAAGATCTACATTCTCCAACCCCAAATATATTTCTCTGTAGTGATTTTAATTTTCCATTCATGAACTATAAAAAGATAGGAAAAAATATATGTATACACCAGGAAAAGGGGGGCACACGGGAAGACCAGGAGCAAGAACGTAGAAATATCCCCAACTATAATATCGGATCACAACATTATTGAAATAACCAATATAAAAGCAACAGGAAAGGAAAGAACACGAACAAGAGAAAGAAGCAAATTCGAAATTTTTAATTTTCACTCCAAAGCTATAAACTGGGAAGGTGTTGCATCCAGCATGGAAGTAATAGATTGGAAAACCATCTTCAAGGCCAAGATAACGGAAGAGATGCTAATGACCTTAGAGGAGAAGACGCTGGAAATTGTGGAAAAACATGTCCAAAAATACAACAGAGTAAAGAGAAGCAGGTTCGAGTGACAAAAGAGGTCATTGTTCAGAAAGAGAAAAAGAGTGACTACAAAATTAAGCAACTGTAAGGATAACATCAGAAAAATATTAAATGATAAACTGCATAGTATCGATTGCGTCATAGGGGAACTAATTAAGAAGCATACAGAAAAAGACGACGACGACGCTATAGAAACGATAAAGGTTAACTCACATTACTTCTATAATTTTGCAAAAAATTCTAAAAACCACACGACTATTGCACATTTGAGAAACGAACACAGTGCTTTATCTGATGATCTAACAGAAGTATCTGAAATATTAAGAGCTCAGTATGAATCATCTTCCAGTATTCCCAAAACTGACAAACTCATTTGCGATAGAAACACGTTCTTTGAAGAACTACTACAAGGGGGAAAGTATAACTGACTTCAACTTTACGACAGACGATATTACACAAGCTATAGGGAAACTAAAAGCACACACAGCAGCAGGACTGGACAAATGGAATGCCACATGGATCAAAAGCTGCAAGAATGCAATCGCTGAGCCCCTATACTGAATATGGAGACGATCACTAGACACAGGAGAAGTACCGGGCATCGTCCCAATATATAGAGGAGATCGATCCGAGGCCAAAAACTATAGGCCAGTATGTCGCTTACATCTCATTTCACTAAAATATTTGAAAAAAGAGTGAGAAAATCAATGACTTTTTGGAAACTCGGAAAAAATTAAATGATAACCGACATGGATTTCGGTCAGGCAGATCATACCTATCACAACTAATGGAACACATCATCATTATTGATGCACTGGAAAGTAATGAAAACAATGATGTAATATACACCGACTTTGCCAAAGCGTTCGACAAGTGTGACCATGGAATCATAATACATAAACTGAAATATGTGAGAATAACAGGAAAAGTAGGGAAATGACTATATAATTTTCTTAGTGAGCGGCGGTAGGTCGTTACAGTACAAGGAATATCTTCATCAGAATTAGAGGTCCTCAGCACAGTACCACAAGGAACAGTATTAGCTTCACTATTCCTAATCATGCTGACATAGATGAGGACGTTACCAGAGACAGCACACTAACATCCTTTGCCGATGACACAAAGATCAGTAGAAAAATAAGAAACCCAGAAGATATGATCTCTACAAACAGACATGAACAGAATCTACAAGTGGACGGAAGACAACAATATGAAGTTTAACACCGAGAAATTTCAGCTATTATGGTGCAGGAAAATGGACAGGAAATTCAGAGAAATTCCATAGCAAAAGATTTAGGGGTTGTAATGACAGATGATGCGAAATTTGAAACGCAAAATAAGAGCAGTAAACAGAGCAAAGAGAACAACGGGTCAGATATTGAAAACCTTTAAACGAAGGGATAGGAATGTAATGATTCCTCTACTGAAAACCCTGATAATACCCAAATTGGAATACTGTTCGGTCCTAACATCCCCATATAAAAAAGAAGACATTAGACAGCTGGAAGGGATCCAGAGAAGCTTCACAGCCAAGATCAATGGGTGCAAAGAACTAAATTACTGGTAAAGGTTACGCGAACTAGACCTATATTCACTGGAAAGGAGAAGAGAGAGATACACCATTATTTACACTTGGAAAATAATGGAGAAACTAGTCCCTAATCTTACTCTGAACCCTGTAACTCCCCAAACAAAAGTTTAAAGTAAAAACGGTAGATTGTGTCGTATTCCCAAATTGAAGGCGAGACAGGGAACATCCTTAACCCTGAAAGAAAATAGTTTTGTAGTGAGAGGAGCATCAAAAATTAAGGGGAAACAACGGGATCGACTTCAAAATCTCAAAATCTTTTCAAGTTTCGTTTGCGTTAAACCGAATTGAACTAAAAATAAAAAGATCAGTCATTTTATCAACTCTTACCCCACCAAAATTTTTTTTTTTAAACTGACCTCAAATTGTATATGGAAATTTTTATGAAAATACGCTTGATCCCCGATTAGATGGGGTTGGTTGCCAGCTGAATAGGAATTGTTGGAACACTGAAGACCTGAATTCTCAAATTGTCAACATCATTTCAAAATGGGGACAGTGGACATACTGCATAATGCTTCGCGAATTTTCGAGGTTTATTTGTGTTGTGTGAGGCATTTTAATAGATTTCACACAACACACAATTCTTATTGTGGGAAAAAGAGACTTCTGATTAGATTAGGTTACGTTAGGCTAAGTTAGGTTAGGTTAGCTAAAGTTTGGTTAGGTTATGCTAGATTAGCGAGCACCTTACTATTTAATGATTTAACCCTGGATAGGAATTAAAAAACCACCTTTTGAGCCTTCGGTTGCGTTCGAAACCATCATTCCTGTTTCTTTTCGGTGACACTAGTCACGTTCGATCAAATCAGATTTGGTTAATTAGATTTTTAGATATATGGATTTAAAAGTCGGTACCTCGTTGTGCTAATGCGCGCGCGCGCGCACACGCACGCGCACACGCACGCGCGCGCACACACACACACGTGTGTAAATTTAAAAGCTACTAAAAATATTAAAAACAAACGGTAAAGAAAAAAAAACGTTTCATCCTTCATCAGATCCGCTTACAAAGAACGTTTACACAAAGCCAAACAATGAAATAAAAGTTAGGGCAGAGCAGCGAATGGGCGGGGCAAAAACCCAACACACTACTACACAATTTCGTGAAGAAAAGGTGCAAATTGCAGGAGCCAGATGCAAGATTAAAATAATTAAAAATTTAATGCCAGCAGCATACACGAATCTCGACCTTTTTTTTTTTTTAGAACAAAACTTGAATTATTTTAATCATCTAATTCCATGATCATTTGGGGGAAAAAATGTTGAAAAACTGCACTACAACTACAACCTGCTTTTACAAGTTTTATATATATGGTTCTCTACAGTGGTTTTAAACTTCGCACATGTGCGAGTACATGCACACACACTGTGTATATATATATATATATATATATATATATATATATATGTAAAGAACGACGCTTGTATAGGAGAATATTCCGCGCAAGATTGAGGGAGAACGAAACAAATGAAAAAATGAGGTAACCACCCGGGAATCGAACCCGGGATCTTCCGATTGCCGATCAGATATGATATGGTTTCTGCGCGTATGTAGGAGAATTACGGCATTTGATCGAGTGAAGCCCATGGTGTAATGGTTATCATATCTGACCGGCAATCGGAAGATCCCGGGTGGTTACCTCATTTTTTCATTTGTTTCGTTCTCCCTCCTCATCTTGCACGGAATATTCTCCTATACAAGCGTCGTTCTTTACGTTAATTATACTGCGTGTTTGCAGTTAAAATGTGTGTGTGTGTATATATCAGGTCATCCCATAAGTAATGTTTTTTAATCGGAATTTGAAGGACAAAAAAAAACTCGACAAACTTTTTAATCTAGTATATATTTTCCATCGGAATCAATGACACTGCCAACGTCCTACAAGCTTTTCAATGCCATGTTTATAAAATTCAGGCGGTTTTGAGGCAAAAAACGTACAAAGACTGGTGTGCAGGTCATCTAAAGAAGTATACTGTTTCTCGTCAAGATAGTTTTGCAGACTCCTGAAGAGATGATAATCTGAAGGCGCAAGGTCTGGAGAATATGAAGGATGTGGAAGTTTTTCCCATTCAAGCTCCTCAATTTTTGCAGAAGTGATCCGAGCGGTATGAGGATGTGCGTTGTCGTGGTGGAACACGATTCCTTTCCGATTAACCAAAGAAGGTCCTTTTTTAGTGCAGTGTTCAGTCGATCCAGTTGTTGACAGTAGACTTGACGCGTGATTGTTTGGTTGTGTGGTAAGGTTTCAAAGTGTATTACGCCACCTTTATCCCACCAAGCACTGAGCAACACCTTCCAAGGGTGAAGATTTGGTTTTGGCTGTGGTGTCGCTGGTTCTCCGGCACAAACCCACTGTCGACGGCGCTTAACATTCTGGTACAGTATCCACTTTTCATCACCAGTCACTAAACGGTGCAAAAACGGATCTTGGAGTTCACGGAAATGAAGAGCTGTGCTAATGTTTACCCGCACCCTCAGATTGTCGAACGAGAATTCATGTGGCACCCATTTTCCTAACTTAGGCACTTTCCCGAGTTGTTGCAAATGTCGATGGATGGTGGACGGGGATGAATTGAGTTTCTGGGCCAATTCTTCGACAGTTGTTGAACAGTCTTCTTCAAGTGCGGCTAACAGCTGATCATCATCAAACTCAGCAGGGCGTCCAGAGCGTGCTGCATCTGTCAAACAGCAGTCACCATTCCTAAACTTTTGAAACCATCTTTGAAATTTCCTCACATGCAGAATATCGTTACTATAAACGTCCTGAATGCTTCGCGTTGCTTCAGTAGCACTATTCCCTTTTTTGAACTCTTAAAGCATTATATGCCTGATATGCTCTTCTGATACCGCGATGTTTATGAGGGGTTCACATAAAGCAAAACACACGTCTTCACTGGTCAAGGTCTGTAAAGTATGTAGGAAGCACGATAGATCATCTCTTAGATATAACCTTCGGAAAATTTATGCTTAAACCGATATATATATGAAGGACCATAAGTCCGGTCTCATAGGAAAACTTATTTTAAATTAAATTTACAAAAGGCCTTTGCCTTTTCTTCACGAGTGTAACTCACTTCCGTATTAGCCATTGTGTGTTATTCTACCTGCAACAAAACAAAAAAGTTTCAAAACAAGACCTCAATTTGAACATTTATTTTTGTTCTAACGCATTACTTTTGAAAATTTAATTTAAATAAATTTGCCTACGAGACCGTATATATATAATATATATATATATATATATATAGATATATATATATATATAGATATATATAAATATAATATATAATAATATATATATAT